>DWPT01008329.1:0-10263 GCA_018251895.1 Agathymus mariae mariae
CGCAAAGCCCTACCACCAAGCAGGCTGGCTTCTGTCGCTTCTTACGACACCCTGTTCTGCCAGCATGGGATTGGGGGAAATATTCTAGGCCGCCCAAATAAGGAAAGACTTTCTATGCCAAGGTACAGAAATTTCAAAAGTGTAAGATGTCCGCCAACCACGTAATCAGTGTGACATCGTGTGTGAGTGAATAATATGGCGTTAACCACTGTTCTGACACCGAGCCAGTATTGACATTTTTGATACTTATGAGCTCTTTTGAAGATATCTCATAATTTTCAATGAACATTTCAGTTGAACTGCCTGAATGAAATCAGCAGACAGCTGAAGATTCCGTATATTTCCTATCGATACGGATTTCGTTTAGCATTACTTCACGGACCCCATATATGCAAAGTTATAGGTCACCACGGACAGTAAGTACCAAAAACCAGTATTTCTATTTGACATTTCTATAGTCAAAAGAAGACAAAGCAATACGATTATATATCACAGCATAATAACAGTTGGACGCGGCTGGTTATAGTATGGGTGACGGCTCACGGCGTAATTTCTCAAACGCTTCCGTGTTCCGTAAGCCATGATACCACCCTAAGAAGTTATTTCCGGTTGTCATTAGATATATAATTAAATAATTGATTATAATGATTATAAATGTATACTATACTATTATACTATACTACTACACTATACTACTACACTACTGTATAAATGTATGCTATCAATCTGTAGTGCTTCTTTGTAACGTACAGATGTAATATATTGTACAGAACATTACATTTTATGTCAAATCTTATGATATTAGTTTTATGACTTGCTGACATCAATTTGACCATTTTGAAAATTTTCGTCTGTGTCTGTATGTCCCGTAATAACTCGGAAACGGCATGACCAATCTTCATAAAAAATTCTATGTAGTGAGAACATGTGATTGTGTAGATGATGGCTATATGAAATATCTATAAATCCAATGATGACTAATAGAGGCAGAAAACAATGTGGAGGGGCTCGCTAGTATACTATACTATTAAAACATACTGAGGCTTATTCTTTAGTAAAATATACACCTTCTTCCAGAACCATGATTGTTGTATTGATGATAATCAGTCAGATAGCGATATGTACTGTCTGTGTTATATTCACCACGGACAGTCTACGTGACGTAAGTAATGTTTGGGAAACATAATTTGTGTTATCTATAAATTCTAGATGATGCGAATTTAGTTTGTCAAAGCTCAATTCTTAGTCGTTAGTTATGTCTTCATTAACCGAATAGTAACCGTAAAACCATACACGAAACTATAAAAGATCCTGTCAAATTCCTGGGGGATCCTGTTAAATTGTCTGAATAAATAGTGGAAAATAAAGGCCTTAGTCTCTCGCACTGACCAAGAGCACATGGGCAGATTTCCACACCTTTGAGATCATAATGAACTTTCAGATACGTAGATTCCCGCACAGTTTTCCTTCACCAAAGCAAGTGCTAATTTGTAACACACAGATAGTTCTTAATTAGAGGCATGCGGAGGATTCGAAATAGAGCTCCCCATGTGGGAAATTAACTAAATAATTACTATATAATAATAAATATTTAAATAATAACAAATCAATGATTAAACACGTCAGTCACTACAGTCAAGTCAACAACCAAATCATTTAAAAGTGTAGCAAACTACTATATACTAGCTATAATTGAAGATCAGAATTTTCTTATCTGTGTTATTATAATATTTTTATCTCTCAAGAGAGTTATAATGAGTAAAAATAAAGGTATTACCACTTTTCCACCAACAACGACAATGTAACCTGTCGTTCGTAGATAATGGATTGGGAAACTTCCAAGCCGGCCATGATCGTGCTGCTGTTTCCATATTTGCTACTTGAATATTTCATGAAGACTCTCAAAATTGTCAGTTACATATCAATGATGGGTATGTATGATTGTTATCTACGTATATTATAGTTTTGCTTAATAATTCATCAAACCTCCCTAACTCCCAGATATACCAATAATTATTATAAAATATATATTATAATTAAATCCTGCGCATTTCGCCAATTTTTGGAAGTTATGTGCGTATTCGGAATAATTCTATTCGTCACAGTCGATGTAACTGTGAGACTGAGAGGCTCTGCTATGAGAGAGAGAGAGAGAGAGAGAGTAGTCAATACTTATCTACAAGTATAATTATAGCATCACAACCTCCATTTTGCGTAAAGATACGATTTAGACTCAAATTAACAGAAAGTTTTGCGCAAAGCAACTGTTTATAGTTTATACCTATTATTACCTATTAAGAGTCACATATTTTTACTACGTAGTAAGTGTAATGTGATTCCAGGGAACATCTTGAACTTGATCGGCCTGCTCCTTGTGATCTACCACATCTTCAAAGCCCCTCGCGGGGTCGTTAAATATGGCACGACTGACGTATTAGCCCTGAGTTTCGTTATAGGGTCATGTTTGTTTAACTTGAGCTCTATAGCAGTGGTAAGACGTGTTCCATTGCTATCTCATATGAACACATTATCTGCTAATACTTCATCTATCACTGTTACTTCGTCAGATCTCATTACCTAGTTGTTAATATACCATTGATCCAATTTGTCGTAATAATTACCAGTAATCATGTTTGGACAATTTAATTTTATTAAAGTTAAATATGTGGTGAGTTCGGTATGTGTGATTTTTTTAACGTTTACACAGTACCACCACCCACCCACACACTAAGATTTCCTGTGTCGTGGGTGGCACTGACTTGCTGAAATATGATATCACATACACCCATGACCCGAGATCAAACATTTATCTGTTACATGAATGTCTGCTCTAACCGGGGACCGAACCCGGGACCCCTAGCTCGACAGGCAGGATCCCTACCAACTGGGCTATGTGGTCGTCAAACACAGAATTACCGTTTGACATTAAAACAGTTTGAACTTTGAACTATTCTTATGTCGGCGATATGACTGTGAACCATATATGTAACGCAGGCGATCTCACATGCGACGTTTAAGGCTAACGGCACTCGGACAGGATATACGCCCTTAAGACGCCCTTTCAATCAGTCGATCGAGATTATACTTTGGACTACTTGATTCCATACTTGATTAACTTTCAAAACTCAATTTTAAAATTTAAACATTTACAAAATTGCCCCTTAAAAGCTTATTTTTATATCGAGGGATATCTTCCAAAGACATCCATTTTCTACAATTATCTATAGAATAACTTTAAATAGTTTCATGTAAAGCCATATTTTTGCATTTTGCAATGATTGACCTCTAAAGGAAAATATTTTCGTGTACTTAAAGAAAAAATGTTAAAACGAAAATGAATCTATGGAAAGGTATAGTATCGTACATTGACAATTTTAATATTTTCAGACACTATCCCTGGACAAAGCTTTGAAAGACCCAACGGTATTGACTAAAAGATATGGCGTAATCACCATCGGTATATTTGTACCAGCGTTACTATCCACTGTATTCGGTGTCTTGGGTTATTGGTCCTTCGGCGCCATGGAGGAGAACATATTGAGGTCCCTGCCCTTTGACGATATGTTGGTATTTCCATTTATCAATTCATCCAAATATATTTCCGAGATGTTCGTGTTTCTTCTGGTTTGTCGCGTCCAGTTGTTATGTCGGTGACATTATTTGTTTCCTTGGCATCATCCAATAAAATCGTATTTTGTAGTAAAAATTGAGGAACGAGCAGATGGTCTAACACGGTATGTGGTCACCGCCGTACACGAATGATACACTCCACAACGTGATATGATAAGAGTGTGCTCACTCCACAACGTGATATGAAAAAATAAAGCGAGGAGTGTGCTTCTTAACTCGCTATGTTTACAATAGTCGGTCGTTAATTGTACTCGTACACATATGGCTCTATTTACTATAGTCAAATTTTATTGTGAATTAATTATAATCAGTTTTATTTAAAAATTACTACACACCATAAGTATCGTTGATAACTTTATACTTTTACTTGGTATAGTATTTTGTATAGTATATAGTATATACACATAGTACATATAGTACATAGTATTTTGGTATTGTTGAAGTTCATTGACGTTTCTGTATATAAATTTCGAAATGGGTACACACCAGTTGGGCATCAGTGTTTAGAAAGTGCGTAGATGTTTAAGCGAATAAATTTAGATGTAGATATGTTGACTTTGCAGGTCAGCTTTGACAGCGATTGGCCTCTATTTGATCTCCATAGCGTTCGCGTATCCAATCCAGTGTTACCCAGCGTCACAGCTCATCGTGGACATTGTCCAGCATCGTAGGGTCGACTACATCCCTTCAGAGGAGACTCTGAAAAGCATTGAAACCTTTGCCAGGCCTATTGTCGTATTAGCATCTTGTAAGTGAAACAAGAATGATTATTGAAATTGTAAATAGCTAAACGTTCACACGCTCAAATTCCCGATTAAGATTTCTTAATACGACCTCAGAAATACCCATAACCCGAGAAAAAACATTGATTTGTCACATAATTGTCTGCCCCGCAAGGGGATAAACCCTGGACAGCTATCAAGGCAGGCAGGGTCGTTACCGAGTGGGCTACGGGATCGTAAGTTATCGACATATGTAAGTATTATTTAAGGTAAGAAACATGTACCAGACGCCGCGGTTGTTATTCCTGACCCTCTCTCCCTAATTTAGTGTCCAGTATTATAATAAGCAGGCGAAATTTCTTTTAGTCTACCAATTTAATCTCGACGCTAACTTCATGTAGCTTATAGACTAGCTACCACCTTCACAGTCAACCGTGAATTGCCTTTACGTGTTTCAATTATTTTATTAATGTCTGATATGCTATGATTCAATTTATGTCCCTTAAGTAGTTGATAAAATACTCAATTAACGCTAATCCCCTTCTTACTTCTAAAAAATCGTACTCTAAGATTCCTAATAGAAATAGGCCAGGATTTACATAGACAAACTCGACATAATAGCCGTACCGTTTGAAATGAACCCATCTCAGTTATTTCCCTTGGGATTTTTTCCACCTTTTGTTTGTATTTTATGTAGATTCCAGTTAACTGTTAACCATGTTGTTTTCCGACATACTTCTTTCGAAGCTGTTAGATAATATTTTGATTACAGGGGCACTTTTAAGGTCTTTCGACTTCATTGATACTGATCTAAGCGATTTGTGGTCTTTAATTGTTGTAGCATGAAAATGTACAGTAAAGCTTAGGTTCAGGTCCAATAAAACCCTTAGGTTTTTAAATAATAATCATCGTATCATGGCAACTCCGTTCAAGTGACAATCGTACACCAAGGAATTTTAAGCGCAAAAAATACATTACAGAGCGCTTAGTTTCGTTAAACATCAGCTTATTACGTGCATACAATTTTATGAATTTTTTATGTAATTTTGAAGCGTAACATAGTCTGATGCGTATTTAAATTTTGGTAATAATTTAAGGTCATCTGCAATAAGAGACTAGTAGTTGTGCTTACCATATTTAACAAACCATTGATGAAAGCGAGATTTTAAGGACCAAAATTTGATCCCTGTATTATTCCGAAAAGTGTATAAACGTCCGGTTTTGAGATGTATCCATTAAACTACACATATTGACTCCATTCACGCAGGTAGCCAGCGGAGAAGAGTCGTAGTTAAACTTGAGTAAATCAGGCAGCTATAAACTTAACGAGAAGAATATCATTATCAAATGTATCAAACGCATTCCGAAAATCAATGAAGAATTATGAAGTCTTATAGGATATATATATGTCTTCTTATTGAGTAGTAAGAAGCAGGACGTTCGCTTCCTTTTTGAGTGACTATGCATCGGCGCTGCATTTGATGTTAACCTATTCCATGGGCCGTGATGACCATTGATGACTTTCCATTATCTGACCAGAATACTCATTTATAATCATTATTATAATATATATATATATATGTAACTTTATAAAATCGCATTTGGGTCGTGTAAAAATATTTCCGTTCTATTTGTAACATTAGACTTTGAATTTAAGCCGAGGCTCAAATACAATGTGTAATATACTAAATCCAGCTATATCAATCGAAAGCACTGAGAAATTATTCTTGTTACCTCATTATGAAATAATATGATTATTCTGAAAACCGATGAAAGTATTTTAGCATATGTGAGCCGATATTATTTTCCTATACCTATTTCATGAAATACTGGTAAATTATTAAAAGAATAATAATTACATTACTGTTACGAAAAAGTTGTATATACTTGCCTCGCACAAGTATTCTAACACGAATTCTGATACCGGTAACGCTTGTGATATTTGTAACAATTCAAATACCGGTATTATATTAGATGTTTAAAACGATAATTAAATATCAGTACCAATTCAAATTCCAGTTTTGTGTTCAATATAAGTTAATATGACTAGTGTCCGTCTATTGGTCCAAATTTGATCATAATCATAATTTTTAATTAACACTACGCGAGACTAAGCGCTTCCTAGGAAAAGGGTAGTGGAGGATACTGAATTTATTCACAATGTGATGAACAAATTCGTACAGCAAACTAGACGCCTCGAGTTTTTATTAAGTCTCGCTAACAGCTAACAATAAAAAAATTGGTTTCCAAACAGAGGAGAAACTGGTACGGTACTGAACTCTTTGTCTTTGCCTAATTGTATATAGATAACAAATCCAAATTAATAATTTTCATTTCAGTTTTGATGTGCTACATAGTTCCATACCAGGCTGCTGTGGTGGCGTTTATGGGAAATTTTTGTACCACTTTGACTTCTCTAGTATTCCCTGCGATGATGGAAATTTGCATTCTTTATCCGAATGACTACGGAAAGTACAAAGTGTATCTTATTAAAGACCTAGTTATTATACTATTCGGACTTTCGGCCTGGCTCTTCGGAATAATATTGTGTGGCGAACTTCTATACGTACGATTGCTGACCACTTTTTGTGTTCGAGATATCAATTTTTTTCGACGGTAGTTATACATATAATTTTGTTGTGTAGTTTTTCTATACGCAATTATACAGTATTATATAATTTCTTATTTATTAATTGCATCCTTTAAAAGATACATTTTGCTAAATCATATTTAAATTGCATAAAACTACTAGTTTGGATAAAGCGTCCTTATTAAAGTCTATGCCAATAAGATCTATGCTACTTCGTATCAATAATCAAACAATAATCGATGAAAGTATGGTTTGTTCAATTTAACAAATATATTAATCTATACATATAATAAAATAGTAACAAAAAAAAACTATATACCAGTAGAATATTTTAAATAAAATAGTAATTATAAGTTGTTTACGTGTATAGGCCCGAACTACGACCTTAACTCACAACTACGCTAAAGAGAAAAAATAAAATACAACAACAATAAGGGTTTGAATACTAACGACTAACTACCATACTACCACTTGATGATAAGTAGGTAATCATTAACCGTTCATTGACATCCATTTGTTGCCGCCTGAGACGGAAGGAAAGACCCGTTCATTTCTATATTTATTTCTTTTTCTCCCCTACGGTAACAGAAACATTTCAAGGTTAATTATAAATCGAAGGTGATAGCTAACTAAGCAATTAAAAATCTGTACCAATGTGCACACTTACCGTCGGGATTAAACTGGGCGGTACAGAGCCTACTTACCTCTAACAGGCGTAGGACCTCATCAGTTCATCTGCAGGGTTCTCCAAAAACAGGGAAGGTTAGCTTAAACTCAAGGATGGATGGAGCCCCTTATACTCCAAGACTCTGATCATACTTTCATGCCACTTGCGAACAATTTTTTTGCGAATATTTTTTGTATGTCTGTCTGCAGTGGTGACACATTTTGACAATTAATTTATACAGAAATGAGCGATTGACAGCAATCATTTTAATACTAAGTATCATACATATTTAAACATGTTTTCATCCACAATAATTCACGTGAATTATCCTTACAAGTTTAAATTACACGCGATATTAAAATAAAGCAAATGTCGGCTTATTGTTTTTTACTAATTCTGATATTGTTGAAGTTTAGTTCATTGGATGTGAGCCGAATATATTCCACGTAAGTTTACATCTGAGAATAACGATGTTAATTTATTAATCATTATCACGGCTACCAAACCTACGACGAATTTCGTCATGAAGCTCCGAAATTGTGTCATTTTACATAAGGCGATTTTCATGCCTCTAGATCAAGCCGACTCTCAGAAGCTTGCACCAAAATCAGGGATAGCCTCGGCCTCGTATATAACTGGTAATTTAACTGTCATTAGCTTTTCACCAATAACTGAGGTATTTCGATACGTATTTTCGCTAGTTCCGTCGGTAACTTAAGTGTTATTATTACAATTGCATACTTCAAAATTTACTTTAAAATCAATTCATTGTTATCACAGGAAAAATCTACCTCTGTGGACCTGGGAATGTGTGAATGAAAAGTGTGTACCCAGGAAACCGAAGTCTTCAGATAAGCCACAGTCCCTAACGACATGTAATATGATATGCTCGTCGATGAACATATGGCCTCACCCGACAGGTCCAGTGAGTCTCTCCTCTTCGACAGTTCCAGTTCGTGCTGGTCTCTTTCAACTACAAATAGAGTCCTTTCCGTCCATACCCGTTCGAGAACATTTACGCGAAGCTTTTGATTTATTTCGAGAAGACTTACGCAAATTAGAATACCCGGCTTTCGGATTCGAGGAATGGCATAGCGTAGCAGTACGTGTGGCTATCGATACGACGGGAAGCCCTGATCCACGAATGCTACTCAACACTGATGAAACATATCATCTGACAATACATCCTAAAAGTATTTCTTTAGTAGCTGAAATTATTTCGAACTCCTTTTGCGGCGCGAGACATGGACTAGAAACTTTATCACAATTGATTTGGTTTGATCCATATCTCGGTTCGTTATTAATGATGAAGGCTGCCAGTGTCCAGGATGCGCCGAGGTTTCGATATCGCGGACTTTTAATGGATACAGCCCGTAATTTTTTTCCAGTTTCTGATCTGTTGCGTACTATAGATGGAATGGCGGCAAATAAGCTTAATACTTTTCACTGGCATACTACAGACTCTCAAGCATTTTCCCTGCTCCTGAGTAGCGTACCACAATTAGCCCAATACGGTGCCTATAGTTCAGAAGCAGTATATACGTCAAACGACGTGCGCAAAGTTGTACAAAGAGCGCGGTTGCGAGGAATACGTGTTCTACTGGAAGTAGATGTACCAGCACATGTTGGGAGTGCGTGGGGTTGGAGATCACTCAGCGACATTGGAAATTTAATACTTTGCTTTGACAAACGACCGTGGAATGCTTACTGCTCGGATCCTCCTTGCGGAGAGTTGAATCCTCAAAATTCTCACATATTTGACATTTTGGAGAGCGTTTACAGAGAAATTCTTCAGCTGACAAAAGTTGACGATATTTACCACCTTGGCGGTGATTACGTTTCCAGCAGATGTTGGTTAGAGCACGTTAATAGTTCAGATCCAGCTGATCTTTGGTTACAATTCACGCGGAAAGCCTTGAAGCGTTTGGCCTCCGTACACGGGAGCTTACCCAACCTCACACTACTTTGGTCGTCGCATTTGAGCGAGCGAACGAAAATAGACCTAAAGGAGTTTGTTTCCAGCATCGGAATACAAGTGCGAACTGTAGGTTGGACTCAGAAATATATAACTGGAGTGCGAACGGTAATATCGCATGAGGATGCTTGGGACTTGAATAGTGGTTTAGGAGCGTGGCATGAGGTCACCAATGGTGCTCCCTATAATTCATGGCAAAGAATATATGAATATCGTCCTTGGGCTAGAGGATCCAGGTGCTTAGAAGGCGGAGAGGCAACGGTGTGGTCGTCTACGCTCAGCGCAGGTGGATTAGACGGTCGAGTGTGGCCCCGTGCGACGGCGTTTGCAGAAAGGCTGTGGTCTGATCGACCAGAAACAGCGACGAGGTCCGTGCAGGCACGATTGGATGTACATCGTTCACGCCTCTTATCTCGAGGGATACGAGCTTCCCCTGTATGGTCGATGTGGTGTACACATAACCCTTACACTTGTGATTAAAACTTCCTTAACATTATTTAAGATTTATTGTAACCATAAGACCGTGATCATAAAAACAGTAGTTTTGATATAAAAATAATTTACGATGGATAGATGCTATTATGAAAATCATTAAATTTCGTATCTACAGCCTTGGCCAAAAGTATTAGGCACCCCCAATAAAGTTACTGCACATCTGTGATAGGTGAACAACGAGTAA
>DWPT01008330.1:0-10263 GCA_018251895.1 Agathymus mariae mariae
CTCTTCCTGTCTACCTTTGCAATGTGTGCGCGTGCTCTAAATCCAATAAATTATTAAAATTAGTAAATCTGTATAATTCACAATAAATTCACTGCCTTATTAAACACTAATTCTTATTGATACTTTTTATAGTAGCGCACAATCTACAACAAAATATATTATAAAAATATCATAAATCAAACACTTAAATACTACAGCATTTTTAATCAGACATCTCAACAGATAACGTTAGAGGCTGACTGAGACAATGAACGGATAGACGTGAGATGATGCGACGTCACAACACTCATGCCGCTAAAATTTGCTTCTAAATAAAAATCTGTTACGTATTAGAATATAAAAAAAAAAAAAAAAATCCAATTTCCTTTTTTCTGCAGTACCTTTCGAAAGGCAGCGTATTATGAACGTTAACTTTGAAGTTTGGTCTAAAGTATCTTGAAAAAAATTAAGTTAAAAGGAAGAAACCAAAGCCGCTTTATCATTCAAAAAATGCAGATCATTCTGATCCAACCAAACTCAAAATGTAACGTAACAAGGTTGGAATATGAAGATACATACAATATGGATCACAATTTAATATAGTCTTGAAGTCTAATGCTCAGTAGATACATCATTAGATCCCGGAACCTTCTCATATGCGTTGGGTGACTGCCGAGAGGGTTTTAGAGGGTAAGAATCCCACATAATGCGGTTACTCCGTACAAATCTATGAAAATTTCAACTTTCAAACAAAAAAACGACAAAATAGGTTGAGTTGAGTATGAGTTGAATAGATATTTATTAATATTAATAGTAGGTATGATAAAAATAAACAGTTTTTAATATATTGACATGATGTTCACTGCGTTTTAAAATAATGCGATTTGTATTGCGACAACGAACATGTTAGTATGCAACTAAGTGGCTTCCAAAATCTGGTATTATTGCATCTGTGGTAAACTGTCCGCAGTCCGTGCCTTCCTCGTTCTCTCATTGTTCGGCGCTGTGTTCATTGGTAAAAAGACATGATAGAGGCCGAACAATAAATTTAGAGCAAACGTAATATACTGTCATAACATTATCTATTCTCGGTACGAACAGTAACGGGGCTCGCATACTGTACCAGCTCCATAGAAGGCTAGACGCTGTGGGAACGGTCAAACGATACTGTTACACCATCTGTCATGTCTTTGTCCCGTTTATGGTGATGCCGCTGTCATTCGCATATAATTCGCAAAGATAAAGATATATTATAAAATATGGCATACTCATCAATACCATATAAATGAAATAATTTGTTACGTGGTACTAAATAACATGCCATAGAGGATGACATTGTCAAATTCCAACACTGGCAGGTACTGCGGCAACTGACGTATGACGTAACGTCACGTAACGCAAAATCATGACGTCACTGTTTTTTGATGTTCCGAGCTAACGTAATATTAGTTTAAGTGGAAAATAAAAAAAAATATGTGTTACTTAACTCGCTTTTAATATATAATTCTTTAATGGCAGTAAAAAAATGAGAAGGGCCATTTTATCAACAATCAATACTAACGTTAAGTTATATTCATTATAATTAGTACAACCTTAGACTAATACGAGAGCAATTAACACAAAAATAATTATAATAAATTAACAAATAAGCGTTTTCCTGGATGAGTAAGTAATAACTAGATTAGACTCAAACTTCCCCTTGTTTTTATAATAATGAAACTGCAAATTCATTTACGACTACATGTCTGAGGTCAACCGCAGAACTGAAAAATATGAATCACCCGTCACAGGAATCTATTTCCTTGACAACAAATCAAACTTAAGTCTTAAGAATGGGTATAATTGAAGTATAAAGGGTTCATAAATTCAATCCATATATACGTTCAGGCCGACATCTCTTGCTCGCAAAGTATTCTGTTGCATTTGCGGAGGACTACGCAAAGCTATTAAATTCCGACGACACTCTTGGTCATTGCCAGGATTCTATACCTTTCTGGCAAGCTTTCATCCATTCTAGAAACTAACGAGATATGTTCCAAGCAAGGAACCCTAAAATATCCAATAAATATACGCTACACTACGTTATCTGTACATCAACAACGGAACGACGAGAAATCGTGAATAAGCAACTTTTCACAGAAAAGTTTAGGCCGCTTTTTCACGATCCTAGACGGAAACGCGCCCTTGTTGTTTAGTTAATACCGTCCACAGTACAATGTACTAGATTTAGTTACACGATCGATAGATTAGTAATGAAAAAGTAAATGAAGTACGCTGTCAATAAAATCTAAGCAATACGTCACGTTTTAAAAGTGTTCAAGAGTTTAAACAAAAGTAAGTTGTACTGTATCTATATTTTTACTGTGAATTTCTGGAAATAAGTCAAAACGTGTGTTGCTCCATTATTTTGAGATGTGTACGTCAAGTTCGGTCTGTTGTCCACAGTCCATACACTAGTTATAAACCAAAGACGTAAGACCAAGTTTTCCATTGATATGTGCTGTTCCAGTGTAGTACATGTTATAGGTACTGGTATTTTGAACTATAACTGTTTTTAGATGTCATCTTAGATAGTAAGCTTCAGATGGGCGCCCATATATCGGTTCTCGCAAGTAAACTTACTAGGTTTGTTTACGCTATTAGGAAGATGAGACTGATTACGGACTGATTACAACAAAATAAAGATTATTTTTAAGTCACATGAGTAATTAAGGGAAAAAAAATAGGTGTACTCACCGTAGCCTGTCCAATATATTTATAGTTATTTATAAAAGAAAAAATGAAATATGTATAAACAGAAAAGTGATACACACAATCGAGAAACAAGAAATAGGCATAATTTGTATACGTTTCCATATCGTCTTCAAAAGGTTCAGTGTTCTTTTATGGAGCTTGGAGTTCGTTTTTACACTAAGGTTCCCAAGTTGATACGTGACCGTAATAAAAAAGTAAATATATAATCATAAATATTAGATTGACGTGAAACAAACTTAGGCAGTGAATTGGATGTGGGTCTAATTCTCTTCAACTGTTCCAAAGACTAACTTTCGGTCTGACTTTTGTAAATACCGAAATTCTCATATAGTATGTCGTATGACACAATTTAGTAAAGAAATGTGAGATTTATTTGTGGAACAGAATGGAAACTTGAAAGAAGGGCGCCGATATGATGTGTATCACTGTGCACATTAGTAGAACCACAGTAATTATATTTAATATTTAATAGTATCATTAAATAGTGTTCTCAAGACTGTGCATTTCGCTACAAAATTGATCTCATTGGATCGCAATTATCGCTACGATAGCGCGCCACGCGCCACGCGCCACCGGGGACAGAGTGCAATAAAACAAAACACATTGTTCTACGAGTGCGTGTGCGTTTGCAGCTTCGACGAAAGCGAGTATCGCGTTACGACTTTAACACACATTTTCGGATATCAGTGACCAGTGTTCGCCTAGTAATATTAGCCTAAAAAATTTAATAAAACATTATAATACTGCCACGCTGTTAAGATAAAATAGTTTGCAACATTTATGAGTTTTCGGATTTTTCTTCAAAACTCATCATGCGATCCCATTATTAATAGCTTGTAATGCATCGCCGTCTATGTACAGACTATGAGTAATAACAATAACCTAATTTATTATTCATTTATTTTTCAATTTCGTCTGCCTGTACGCGTATAACCCGTAGACCACTGACCAGACTTTGATGATTATTCGTAACCTATATTATGGGTTATATGGCCATAACGTTCGGTAATTTTCAGTCCGGAAAATGGCTTAGTTATCGCTGAGTTTTTGAAAGCGCGAGTGCATTACTTGCAATTAAAAAAAACCTAAGCCGCTTTATTTATTTCGATGATGTTGTTGTCATATACGTGGTGCATAGCGTTTAGGTTTTAATAAAGCTGACGAACGTATCCAAACCGATTGATAAGATTGTGTTTCACCATGCCAGATTTCACAAGGAGGTTTTGAATCATTCACAATTTCACAATTCAATTTCACAGTTCACAATCAAACATTTGTCATCGCCTCGTTGTAGATATATTATGATCTATACTTTCAGGAGTTATTACGAACTTCATGGAACGTTCGATGTATAGAACTATTAACCGAATATTCGTATTGGTCATGTTAACAATACACTGGCTGGTTGATTATAATTGCTGTTTTGATTTCTAATAAACTAATATTTCAGTCGACGCTTTTCACTTATCCGTACTGTAGGGTACAGAAATGGGTCTCTCAGGTTCAAAGTATTTTGTATATAAATAGATTTCTGAAGTAATTATTTTATAATTAATTATTAAGTTGAATATGTCACAAAAATATTTATTTTCTCTGTCAAACGAATCCTAATAAAATTTTGACATTTACCGGTATCTATATTTAAAAATATTTTATCATTTAGTTTTTTTAACTTCTTTTTACACAGACAATTTACCGCTTTTTTGTGTCCTTTTAAGTCATTAATAGCTTGTCTCAGTTAAAAGAAGAGTTAAAACTTATTTTTGATCGATTATTGTTGCTAAAATACATTTGAAACTTTTTAAATCATTTTTAAATTCATATCTTTTTTATCGTAACCTACCTAAAATATCTACTCTAGGATATCATTTCATACAAATAAAAATAATCTATACGCATAAATGTTTCCCCAGACCGGATTACCAACATGATACTTCACAGTCTGCACGCAGGGACCTATCGACTTGACAATAGGATCGGAATGTTGAAGTCAAATTCAAATTATGGATTTTTATTATGAGATTACTAGAGGCAAACATAAAACTTATCTTATCTATTCTATGGCTTATTCAAATACTTTCAACTGGAGTTTAATTTACTTCAATGCTGTCAATATTGAAAGCAACCGTTTGGATAGAAATGTTTTGATAATATGACAGACAATTTATGAAATTGATATCTCCACATATATATAAGTAGCACTGTTTGTTTATTAATTGCCATACCTAGTTGTACACCAAATGAAAATACACATAATACAATCTCAATCTCGAAACAGAGAGACAATTGAAAAATGTATCAAGAGTATATAAATTAACATAAAATGTTACAATACAAATAGGAAACGTGACAATAAATAGAAATACAATACAGAAAATTGGAGAAGATTTAAATATATAAACAATAATTCGCTCGTGACACACAAGTGTTAAGTATTTGTAACGCAGCAAAATTGTTGCACGTACCGTATATAAACAGAATATTTGGTTGTACTAGAAAACTATTAACGACGTTATATTAACAACATACAGCTGAAGTGCAACAACAGCTGTCTTTTCGCTAAAGAATGGATTGTTCGGCGCCGAAATGGGAAAGAAGATACGTAATAAAAAAAGTATAATTTAAGAATAAGGGAACTATGAGTTCCAAGACGCTTTACACAGCAGTCCCAGATATAACCGCTGTGGCGTAATTTGATGGTTAATTGAGCATAGTGGTAGGTTGCTACAGTATCTCAATTTAACGTTAATATAAATTCAGATTCCGCCTTTTGTGAACAAAACTTAATTCCCCACCTGACCAACACTTTATGTTTCGTTTCTCATATATTGTTTTTTAGAAATAACTTTTAATATTAGGGTTCTTATTACGCTTATTGAAGCAGGTTTATGTTATTTAAAAATCGTTATTTTCTAAATATATAACACACCGTTATGCTGGGCCCAGCGCTCGTGGCAATAACGCCCGAAGTAGGACCATAATACGTCTCACATTACGTAAATCGTATTCATAATCCATAACCTTTCAAATTAGTTAACAGTGCTGTCTTTGCATTTTAATTTTTCCGTTTGAATTCAGATGTTGTATAAGTTATCAGTTATTTATTGCTATTGTGAACAATTATACGATCCAAAGCAACAATGGCAAGAATACATTTACTAAATTTTACTTAAATTTTACATTGCTTTCGTTTTAAAATGGGGTCGAAGTTTTTACATTTTATATGTACTAGGATCGCAAGATAAGTTTAAGAACTGGCCACTTTTAACAATATAATAAAAAAGTAAGTTTTTTGAAAATGGAACTCTTTGCTAATATTTTTGAGTTTGTATTTTATTAATTTGTCAATTGTTTTACGCTTTAGCGGCAAATTGAAAATTGTCTGTGTCACGTCAGTATAAATATATATATATATATATGTATCAGTATATATATATCGTGCGATGATTTTTTAAGACTTTCGATGTCAATTAAGTCAACAAGAAAATTATGATAGATCTCGATTGGCCTTTCACGATGAAGCCCCATCTCGTGCCACTGTTTACAACTGCTTTAATGAACTTAAAAATAGTCGCACTTATCTCACCGATAATCTGCGCAAGGGACGGCCTTCCACGACTGAAGGTAACATCGGTGTTGTGCGGCGTACGATAGAGACTGACAAAAGAGTGACCTATAAGCTGATTCAGACGAGCTTAGGCATCGGTATGAGTCAAGTGCACAAAATCCTCCATTAACATTTAACAGTCAGGAAGCTTTGGGCCCGGGGGATACCTCATAATTTGAACTAGGTTCGAAAACTCCTCCGGGTTCATTGGTGCCGTGAAATGGTCTAAAGATTTGACGGAGGGGACTCAAATGCTGTATTCGACATACTTACGAGTGACGAAAGCTGAAATTCGCACACCGCCAGACAAACGATCGACTATTTGGCTACGTCAGACGTGGAATTACTGGATCACCCGCCGTATAGCCCTGACCTCGCACCTTGCAATTTTTATTTATTTCCGAAAATAAAAGGAAAACTTAGAGGAATACGTTTTATAGACTCTGAGGAAGCAGTGGCCGTATTTCAAAAGGCCCTCGAAGAGACCCCTAAGGACGAGTGGGCAAAGTGCTTTTCTCAGTGGTTCTATCGGATGCAGCGATGTATTGATGAATGCAGCGATGTATTCATGTGAATGGACAGTATTAATATGTTATAACTTGCTAGTTTGCTAAGTTTTTGATTTTGTAAGAATTTTTAGTTTGATCCTCGTACAAATTTTATGAAAGTATACATTTGTAAATCTGTTAAAGAAAAAATAAAGATAACACATTTGACACGTTAGTGAATTCAGTATATATTCGAAATGCATTTGAGGTTTTATCTACGAGATCAAAAAAACGTAAGTATTGGCTGGACTCCCGCTGCAGCGGTAATGGGATCCGTCGGAGGCTCGATGCTCGACAACGTCCGCCGCTCTCGTTAAGTGATGCAATCAATAGATAACTACGTATTTAATTGTACTCGTTGTCCGTAATGCCGCGAGTAATTTCAATGCTTGTTTTGAGATGCGTAGCCGCTGGCGGCTGCTACCAGATGACGCCACGAATATAGGTGGAAATAGGGTCAGTGCTGTGTCGTTGATCCGAGGCGTGGAGACTGCGACGACGTTCGCGGAGGGGGCTCCGCCGCCCGCACGTCTCCCTCGCTAGCCCCTCGAACTGCGCCCCCCTCGGCTAACTGCGCCCCGCCACTCCCGCCGGCATTCCGCACTCGACGCGAGGGCGAAGCGCACGCCCGACTGATCGATTCCCGCGACCGACGCGCCGCGCGCCCGCGGCAAGCTCACCCGCCATGTTTGACGTTTTCGGTTCCGTCAAGGGGCTTCTCAAGCTCGACTCGGTGTGCATCGATAACAATGTGTTCCGCCTACATTACAAAGCCACCGTGATCATCCTGATCGCTTTCTCGCTACTCGTCACCTCGCGACAGTATATCGGAGACCCTATCGACTGTATTGTCGACGAGATCCCGTACGCCGTCATGGACACCTACTGCTGGATCTACTCCACGTTCACCATCCCCAACAGGCTGGTGGGCCGCGTGGGCAAGGACATGGTGCAGCCCGGTGTAGCGACACACGTCGACGGCCAGGACGAAGTCAAGTATCACAAGTACTACCAGTGGGTGTGTTTCGTGCTGTTTTTCCAAGCGATCCTGTTCTATGTGCCGCGCTACCTGTGGAAAACCTGGGAGGGCGGCCGAGTGAAGATGTTAGTGCTAGACTTGAACTGCCCGGTGGTCGGCGAGGACTGCAAAGCCGATAGAAAGAAGCTCCTAGTCGACTACTTCTACACGAACTTGCATACGCAAAACTTTTACGCATTCCGGTTCTTTATTTGTGAAGTATTAAACTTCATCAACGTCGTCGGACAGATATACTTTATGGATTTCTTTTTGGACGGCGAATTTTCGACTTACGGACGTGACGTGGTTCGCTTTACAGAAATGGAACCGGAGGACCGCGAAGACCCAATGGCGCGAGTGTTCCCCAAAGTGACCAAATGTACCTTCCACAAGTACGGTCCTTCAGGAACCGTACAAAAGTTCGACGGTCTCTGCGTTCTGCCACTGAACATCGTCAACGAGAAGATATACGTGTTCCTGTGGTTCTGGTTCGTTATCCTGTCGATTTTGAGCGGAATCTCATTGATCTACCGCGCAGCCGTCGTGGCAGGTCCCCGCGTGCGCCTATATCTGCTACGCGCGCGCAGCCGCCTCGCTCCCCAGGAGCAAGTCGAGACCGTGGCGCGCAAGCTGCAGATCGGCGACTGGTTCGTCCTGTACCAGTTGGGGAAGAACATCGACCCGCTCATCTACAAAGAGCTGATGGCTGACTTAGCTAAAAAGTTTGAGGGGAAAGACACTGTGTAGAGGGTGCGCCGCTGACTGGCGTCGGACAGTGGGACTGGGTGATAGTGAGGAGCAGTGAGCAGTGCGCAGTTCGAGCGCGCTACCTGCGGGCCCTGCGCCGCACGGGGCGCCGGGAGCGGCCGCGCCGACATTCCATTACCTACGCCCGACGCGGGGAACGACCTCCGCCGCCGGGCCAGTCATTGTATTCCAGAACCGCTTTAAAACTCTTAATGCTACTGACGAAATTATGTTAGGTGAATTTCCAAGCGCATGACTTCGATTGAGTGTGCCGTGCGCCGGGGCGCGTGCATTTAGCGTACGTTTTAGGGCATGTTTACACGTAGTCGTAGCTGTAGGTGGATCTCGTGCCTTCGTTTTGTATTTGTATTGTTCGTGTGCGAGTGAATTGCGTTGAAGAGACGTCTCATTGTGATATGTAATTATTATTATATCTAAATTAAGTGTTTATCGTGTACGAAGTTGATCGAGTGGACGGCTGGTTTATTCCTAAGTTTTAGATAGTTATCTAATGTAATGTCTTTGTTATCGAATGTTTTACTCGATACGGTATTGTAATTGTATAAAGCAATAATGAACTATTAATATAAGAGATCAATTATTCGAACTGGTAAGCGACAATACTGTAATTTTTACTAATTGATACTTTTTTATACTGACGAAATCGAGTCGATTATGGTTGATATTTTCTGAATATATTTACTGCCACACAAAGATGTTGTTTCATTGAATAATTTTAAGTAAACGTAGAACTAGACCATAAACCAGTTGTACGAGTTTTGGTGCAACATAAAATCCTCTGTTATTAAAGACTGATTTCGGCATTTTATTTTGTTACGTTGATTCTTTCGGTACTTGCAGCGCCATCTATGGCCATTTCTCCAAACGTTCGATAAAGCGATGTCTAGATTATACGACGCTGACGCGACAAACGGCCACTTGACCGCGCATTATTTAATGTTATCTTTAAGTAATTGCATTTTCATCATACCGACATTACTTGAAATAATGCATCATATAAATAATTCTTAGAATTTCTTACCATTAATTGGTATAGTTATACCTACATGGGATGTTTTTTTTGTTTTCAGTCTTAATATGATTAAAAACTTGCAATTAGTACACTCTAGAATTTGTACAAACTTAAAAATAAAATATTGTTGTATAGAATGGTGAATCAAATATCATAATACAATGAATGAGGTAATTGCTGATGGTGAAAGAAACCATTCCTGATGTACTTACTGCTCATAATGCACATCAGACGATTCGTTAAAATTACAGATTTAGAACGCTACTTGAGTAAGTGCACCATCATCATCATATAACCCATAATTGTCCCACTACTGGACTTGGATCTCCTCTCACAACGACATGGGTTAAGGCCATGGTCCATCACGCTGGCCAATTAGTAGCTATTTTATTGCTACGCATGACCATTTTCATGTCCACACCGTTTTGCCCAATACTAAATTACAATACGACCTTTATAAATGGTGGTAATGACAAACGCAACTATTTTTACATTTATTTTTTTATGTTAATAGCTGACAAACGAGCAGACGAACCACCTAATGGTGAGTGGTCACCGTTGCCCATGGACATTAGCA
>DWPT01008331.1:0-10262 GCA_018251895.1 Agathymus mariae mariae
GCATCCAATTTTAAGAAAAACACGGTTTAAATGCGTGCCTTCTTTGATTACTCACGAGATATTTAAATGTGACAGATTTAGCCAAGAGTAATGCAATGATTATTTTTAGGGAACAATATTTACTGTACAACATTTGGTCTTGACCTGGAGCAGTTTTGATAGTTATAGAAAATTCCGGTGCTTCTCCATAAGCACCGACTGAGTGCGGAAAGGGTGAATAAGCATCCTAAATAATCAGAACATTTTCCACGTTTGGTATATTTTTTGACGATTTCTTCCCGTTAATAATAGAAGTTATATTATAAAAACTCGCACCGTCTAATAGTCATGATTTCCAAGTCTATCGAATATAATTTGATCTAGGTCTAGGATACCATAGAGTCAGCGATTATATAGCATATAGTCGATTTATATTATATTGTGAGGATGGGATTTCTCCAACTAATATACGCAAAATAGTCCAATTTAAATTTTTGTATACGCAAATAAAACTATTTCACATGTTCAAAGATTTTTTTATATAAATAACCGACAGACCCTAAACATCAAAATACGTTAAAAGGTTTTAACGGTTGATAGTTACACGGGTAAAGAATTATATTAAAATTAAGTAGGTAGTATGAAGTTTAGCGACCAACTAACGGGGGTTAGGAGGTAACTAATTAAAGCCTGTTTTGTTATTCCGCAGAATTCACCACGAGAATTGTTCCTTAGAACTGATAGATCGATGGAGCTAAATGGATGTTACACCCGAAAAGACTAAGTAACACTTACATTGATTTAGGTAATAAGAGAGATATATATAGCTTGACAAATCCATGGACGAATTATTTATTACAACTGTTTCAAATTTGTATAAACAACCATTAATAGGTATCTAAGCCTAATTGAAAATAAAACGAAGTAGCTTTTAAGCCAAAATGATACTACATAGTTCTTAAAAATTTATACTGAAATATAAATAGTACTTTGTTCCTCTGAAACTATTCGGTAGTTGTTATTCTCACTACTCAGGCACATCGACACAACTGGAGCATGTTTACACAATAAATTACTAATATTATACAAACATCGGAATATATTTTATTGCACTATAAAATCGAAAGACGCTGCACATTGTGGCACCCCGCAACTCAACGCCGATCGTTACTGAGAACCAATATTTATTTTGAGGCTACACAGTGTTTTTTATGGCTATCAAAACAGTTTTCGTATATAGACGCCATTGATATATTTATACTTTAACGGTCACCTTGATATCGGATACCTTCAACAACAAGTTATCAAGGACGTTTTTAAAATTTAATGATTATCTTAATTATTCATTATTATACTATGACTTATTTTTATAAAATTTTACTAAGCATTAGTTTCACGTTGACATCATAGATTTAAGAATGATCTTCCGTAAATTATTGAACTGAATTTTAGATTAACGTCGGAAAATGAATCAAATTGGATATGATCTACGTACAGGCAGATAATCAAACTTTGGGATGTAAGGCACTATATTTGTCCTTAATTTTAAACGAATATCCTCTTGTTTCTATATAAAACTAGTCAACAAATGAACCACCGGATGGCAAGTGGTCAACGTCGTTCGTCGATTTCAGAAACACCAAAGACATAATCTAAGCGTTGCTGACCGAAAAGAAAGCCGAGTACCTGCATTACTATTGGCTATCAGAGACCGCGACCGCAAAACGGATGAAACATTTTACAGTCGATTTTAGAAGGCGAATAGTAGCTATTGAGTTGGGAAAAGTACCCTAATACCACGCAAGTACCGTCAGGATTAAACTGGTTGGTACAGAATCCAGCGACCTCTAACAGAAGGGACTATTTGACATAGCCTCGTCCGTAGTTCGGCTCGAAGATAGAAGGAGCCTCTTACACTACGGCACTCCACGTTCTTCCACTCTGATCATCGTGCAGCCTACTGAGGAATGGACAAGTCCTGCTTCCTTCTATCAGAAGTCAATAGGCCAGTTTGATCTTACGTCACTTCCCCATGACGTTAGAGTTCCTTAACGGCAAGACTACCTACCACCCTGCTTCTAAAATCAACCTATTTCAGTTCCAGTTTTGGAGAGCCAGCTTACCGTTAGAGCGATTGCCCGCCTCCTTCTTGGCCGACAACATATCAGTAAAGCCATTGCTGTGTCGGATTTCCATGTGCAGAAGTAATTACTTAACGTGCAATAACCCACTACACGTTTATTACCGATTGTCGTTAAAAAGCTCTTACTGGGATGAAAATTAGAGCTAATTTGCATTTTAATTTACGTATAAATCAGCCTGTCATCGATATTCGATAAAACGTAATTGTATCTTAATTAACACTGTATTATTACTATTTATACTCTAGTGACGAAAATGTTTTCTCGGATCATTGGTCTCGGGGGAAAAAGTCATATTACAAATATGCAGTTGCAGAGCAGAGAGAAACATACAATATGACCCATTGCTCAAACGCTCAAGTTCTCAACTAAGTTGAACAC
Organism: Agathymus mariae mariae; assembly: GCA_018251895.1. Classification (NCBI taxonomy): domain Eukaryota; kingdom Metazoa; phylum Arthropoda; class Insecta; order Lepidoptera; family Hesperiidae; genus Agathymus; species Agathymus mariae. The sequence continues at coordinate 2,502 of DWPT01008331.1, forward strand.
GGCAATTTAACTTGTTTTTCAAGCCAGATGTAAACAGGACGTAACCGTATCAAGAATTTGCTTGGTTTTTTACCAGTATTCCGTAAGAATACAATAATTCTAGCCCAGTTCGCATATTATATAAGAATAAGGTGTAGTGATCGAATAATAACAATATTCAAAACGGTTCAGTAGTTTTCGCGTGATGTATCTATGATGAAGCTTTCTACACGGTATGCGGCACGGCACGATGGCCTACGTGAAGGAGTACGGGCCTCGAGGGTACCCTCCTTGCCCGGGCGTTGTACTCGAAGGCCCCTGGTGTTGTTAACCCCGCTGTTTAGCGGAGTAGAAGGGCTACGCGGAATCCTGACGACAGCTAGCAGTCAACCCCCGGATGGGTGGGGGGGACCGGTCTTAATAGGTCTCGTGGGAGCGGGCGATCTTCGGGTGGCCTGCTATGCAAGGGCGCGAACCCTCTAAGGTATGAGTGCGGTCCTCTTTCAGCTTCGTCGAACATCTGACGAGCGCAACGAACCACGAACTCATCAACTGATGGGACCTTGTGCTCGCTCGCCACTACGTCACTACGCACGTAGCGGCTCGCCCTAACTATCGTACGTAGGGCCAGGTTCTGCTGCGGTTGTATGCGCGCGCGCGACGACCTAGAAACCAAACGGGTGATGTGTACCAAACATAAACAGTGAGAAATTATAAATATATATTTGAATTGAGCAATATCCTAATATCCTATATGGTAAATATTTTACCATTTGAAATGTACTTTATTCTGGATAGAAATTAACAATATATCACATATATATTTTTATTAATTGTTCAACCCCAACGAAGACGAGGCGGGCCGCTAGTTTATAATAATATAAATTAACTAGGGGACCCGATAAAAGTAATCCTACCCGAACTTTGGCTTGCCTGCTAGTAGCGGGTTCTATGTGACATTTGGTTTTCTACCGAGTCCAATTGTAAATCTAAGCAATCCAGGGATGAACTTACAAAAACAAAAAAACATCAAAATCGGCTCAGCCGTTTAGGTCTTCAATGACATACACGTGTACAAATTCATTTTCATATAAAAGTACATCTTACATTTATAAATGTATTTTGCGAATACAAACACCACCAACGAAGATACAATAAATTAACGCTCGCTTTTGGATCTTACCTATACCTATGCTCCAGTGAGGAATGTATACGGCTGTGCAATACAATAGATCTCAGCTCAACCACATGAGCGATAACACCATTAAAATAAACTTTTATTTTATTTTGCTATCTTGGGACTGTATTATATTGTACACGTGATAACACATATCGATGGCCGATATGTCATCTGAGGTTGTGTTTATTGTTTGATCAGTTACTAATTTTACATTGCAATGGCGACGTGGATGGGATTATAATAAATACACAATAACACCATAAGTTTTATTTCCTTAATTTCAATGATAATTATGTCCTTCAGTGTTATGCAGATTCTGCAATATTGATATAGGTATCAAAGATCTCTAAAGGTAGGTCGAACACAAAATATCCAGACGGATATAAAAAAGAAAACATGAATATAAAACGCAATTAATTTATTCCAAGAACATTTGCAGACAAACCATAAACATTGTAATTACGTTAAAATATACCTAATAGCAAATACGATGTCTTTTTAACAATCAACATTATTGTTATTTGTTCAATGCCATGTGCTATGTTTGTAATTATGGTGCAAATATTAATTACAATTCATTAATTTATTGAAAGATGAAACGAGCAGGAAAAACATAACATTTGTATGTAAACATAGGGAGAGAGAATTTTCAAGCTAGTTTTAAGAAAAATGGTCTTGTAACAATATTTAATGATCATTAACCTTACGGCGCATTGCCTCGCATTAAATTAACTTTTTATGTACAGTTTACACATCACAGTCTAACTTAACATTTAACTTACTCAACATTACATATGATAATTATTACTACACACGCAAAAATATATTTAAGTAAAGTATTTGTATTGAATCCATTAACAATAACACAATTTTCTTACTTCAAATAATGTTTTTATATTTAAAATGTGCATGTTTTTAAAAAACATTTTTAGAAGTACTTTTACAATACGCTTGTTTCTTTTATTTTCAACTTGGCACGAAAGCGATACTGGTAGAAATTATTGCATAACTGTAAATTCGAAAATCTTAACGTGTAACACATTATACAGAACAAGTGGATAACTTTAAAAATTGTGTTAAATCCTATATGCGTGAAAAGAAAATTTAGTCATAAGTGTAATTTAAATTAATTTGTATCATTACAACCATGAGAAGACGAATGAAAATTATAGGTTTATTGGAGTTTGCTTCTTAAGAATCAATTTATATATAAGAACCCCGCCATAGAAAATTTATTAGTGAAATTTTGTCGAGAGTTAACTAACATGCGTGACGTTTTCAAGGCACCTACCTGGCGGACCTTTTACGTCAAACTTATAGTCAACAATATAGTGTGTAAGTATATATATATATATATATACACAATACTTTACAGCGCCTATATAAGCTATATATGTATTGTAGTTAAGGAGTAAGCTCCAGTCGTGCGTCGGAGCTGACACACACATTTTTTTCAACTTATAAGTATATTATTGATGTAGGTTGGGGGCTTGTTCTATAGACGAATACTCTATAGTACAAGTTATAAATTTTCACATTATTATTATATCATTAGGCACGAAAATATTGAATAAGCCGTTAAAACCCTGCCTCACCAAACAACATCAACTAGAAAACAATGCCATACGAAAAAACTGACTGCTAACAATGCCACGTTAGCACATTAGAATCTGGGTACACCATGTTTCATATCTTCAACATCGACCCATAACAGTCCCACTGCTGGGCTCAGATCATATCACTCAAACATACTCGAAGTTTAAAGCTATAAACACGATTATCTCATGAAAGATCATAATATTGTGGCTAATACTAATTATTACGACAGACTTTTGAGTTGACGAATAACAGGAATTATCGAAAGAATGGAACGTGTGCTCCCTCCCGATGATAGTGTAAGAGGAATATAAGATACTGATGAAGAATCAGAAGCTTATTTTATCAAACAAAAGTAAACTTAAATTACCTTGACTGTACAAATCCAGTGACTTTTCCTGTAATTTTAAAGAGGTTAGAAAACAAAACTGACATAACGTATGTGCTCCCTTGTTATTCAACTATAAAAAAGCTGTTTTACGACACTGCGTTGCGCACAACGCAATCGTGTCAATTATTCCTGATCGTGCCGAAATAATGCGTAAGAAAAGTTTATTTATTGATATCGTACGGATAGGTCATAAACTTTCTAACAAACTGAAAAAAAAAACTCTATCACAATTTTAGGTGAAACCAAGCGGATTTTATGCGATTCCCTATTTCAAACATTTGTCTTAGTCCATTTTAAATGTACAGAACTATTACACCGAAGACTCGTATATGACGATCTGTACAATAGGCGGTTTTGGCTGACTGGACATGGGGCTCGTGATGTCTCTTATCATCGCTTCCACTGCAGCTTCGAACTCTAATTGTGGCTTCCCTCCGCTCATTCGAGGCATTGTCACCTACAACATGAAATCGACATAAATTACGAAAAGAAAGTCACAAGAAAACATTTTCAACACGTTCGTTTGATACTTAAAGGAAACAGTATCCAACAGCCGATTCTATTGCTTTCATTGTTCCTTTTAAAAGCAGTATTCTCTCTTTAATTGTTACAACAATGTGGCCTAATACCGTTTCGTAGAAATCTATTTAAATGTAGAAAGTTCCGCACTTGTAATATATGATCGTTATTTAGAAACTAACATTAAAATTAATAGGAAACTTTTTCAAGGAAATACATTAAATCATATTGGGAAAAACATTATCGGTCAATATTTGTTGGCCATAAAAACCAATACCGACACTGTATCGTTTATAATCTTGTGTTATCAATGAGACTTAGGCTTTACTGCGTTAACTGATTCGCAAAGACGCGACGCGACGCAATGCGTTAAAAAACTTACGAGACTCACTCTATCTACTCACTCTATCTACTCACTCTATCTACTCACTCTATCTACTCACTCTATCTACTCACTCAGTCTATAAACTCACGCTTTAACACAGTGATCACATAAGTAACAGCAAGTAAAGAGGAATAAACATTATTTTGGTTTTTATATAATTGCTTTATACCTTGCTGCCGCATTTGTCGTACACGTATGCTCAGTGAACTGAGGAGAACTTTCGGTTTAGTGTAACGACGCGAGCAATGACTGAAATTCTAGCCATTCGAGCTATTCTGGAAGCCTTCTTAACGCTTAGTGAGCGAAGTACCTACTTGTACTTGACAAATGTAATGAGCCATCCGGCCGTCATAAACCCGACCCCACTCAAATTTGCTTATATTTTAATGCAAGATTCTATCGATGTAATACATATTACAACACACGCTATTTTTTAAAATAATGGTCAATAATATGTTAGTTATAAAAAAGACTTATATATGTAAAATAACGTCTTCTGTAACGTAACAATGCGGCAAAGAGGACTGAGACAAGAACCAATGCGTGCAATGTTTTCCGTATTATATATATTTTATATTTTACAAGTACCATTAAATCGGTAAAAAATATATTTCAACGATATCTATGTTGAATTGTAATGTTATGTTCTCATGGCTAAACGCGAAGGCCGTGCACTGACGCACTGTTATAACAAATAAAGTTTTATATCCAACAGATCGGAAACTTATAAAAATATCTCGTAACGTTCGTTTTGAGATCGTATTTTTTATTGATATAAAGTAATAGATACACTGTAGGTGCATACTTTTTTTTGCATTCACTTAAACTTAGTCGGGTAACATAAATAAACGACTTGTTTAAATATCTACTAAATAACATTTTTGTCGCTGACCGATAAACTTCTATCTGCATGTAATTTTGAACAGATTTTTTTATTAATCAATGTTGATTTTTGGTGATACATAAATCTTAGTAAGTCAAAAAGGGTGTTTTAAAATATCATATATTAAATATTTGTTTGAGCAGTTACACTAGTGTTCTTTTGCAAATCATTCATCCCATTGTATTTAAGTTTTCACCAAATGTTATTGGCAAGGTTTTTGAAAAAAAGGGAAAAAAATAACTGGCGTAATAACAGAAATAACTAATAAAATTAGTTATTAGTTAATTGTTATGATAGTGGCTAAATATCATAACCGCTTTCGTGCTTCGGAGATAGTATGTTGAGTCACTGGTCCTGGTTGTAAATGTTATATTGCAGTCGTTAAGTCACATCGGCGGCCTACATACGGCATAAGAGTTTGCGATACTCGGTTCGATTACTAACCTCTCCACCAATCCGCGCCGGGGCAGCTTGGTGGAAAACGCCCCAGGCATCCTCAATTGCAAGGAGAGACCAGTATCCTGTACGGATCGCAATTGGTGTAAAGCCAACTAATAAGAATTCTCCAAAGTTTTTTAAAAGTTGTTACGGATCGTGCTGCGCAACTTCGCTCAATTTAAAATTCTGAACACAATTGCAAACCAATTCTGAATATATATGTATTGTCATGGCATCCCGTAAATTGACAAAAGTAGAAATGTTTGTACGTTTTGAGACTCCTTTCTTTCTTCCCCCCGTATTGTTTCTATTATATTTATTCATGAGACATCTCATTAAGTTCACTGTATCAACAAAAATGAAGCAAATATTTTCGGGCATTACTGCTTATACGATCATCACGAAAAGACTAATTGTATTGTGTAAATTTATTTACTTATTTAAGTCTGCCAATGGTAACAACACTTTAACACCTTAAGTGTTTAACCTTTTAAGACAAACACAGTATGCAATATTAATATGTACGCATTTAATTGTATGCGGTTTTTCATTTGTGGTTACCTTGTATTATACTTTTTTTAATGATGAAGCGACGTTACGTTTATACCCAATGACCCATGACATCTATTTAATAGCATGCAAAGACGTGGAATTACATAATTGGCACCGCGCACTGTTCTACGAAACGGTACTCGAAAGGTAGGTACAGCTATTATTTCGCGGTAGGTAAGTTTTAATTAAACTCGCTTCAAAAGTTCAAGACATAGATTATGTGATTCCTATAATTAAATCTAATTGTTCGCGACGATTTCCGATCGTATATTAAAAAACCTTAAACGATCTTTATAATATGGAAAATGCTTTAATCGGTCGCCAACTGAAAAAAAAAATGCCATAAAAACCTTTTTTGTATCCGTTCCGTCCTGAGAATACGCGAAGTATAGTGGGTGCGCCAGAACACTATTCCATTAAACTATAAACTAGAGAGTTATAAAGTCTTTTTATTTTTATTTTAGGATTAGTAAAAACTTGCATTACATATATCAAAACATAACAATTTTGTTGCCTTGGCTACAATATTATCGATATGGTTGGGCAATGTTAACTAACTATTTGAGGTAAATCCTAAATGTTTTATTGTATAATCAATAAATAAAGTCTCTATGTATGTTAATCATGCATTCTAATACTAATGGATCGATTTATTTTAGGTAGAGTTGAATCTGAATTCATTCAAATTGTAATCTAAAATGCATTATATGCAAAAAACCGCAAAATCTAAGCATCACATAGAAGTGATATATTTGCTCTAAATCACTGCAATATTTAATAAGTAAAACACCCAAAAATTAATGAATACTGTGTACTCTGACGCTTAAGAATAGGTTTTAATTACAAGACTGTTATTTCAAGAATCTGAAACAATTTTATAAGTAAGTAACAATAAACTATATATTAGTCAAGTGTTACACAAATATTTATTCACATAAATAGTCACTGCGAAATGCAACAGAATTATTATATTTTAGCTACAATACTTATATTACCTAAATAGCTGACAAACTAGTAGGGGAGCAACCTGATGGTAAGTAGTCACCGTTGCCCAAGGACATTAGTAACACCAAAGGCTGTGATGCGTTGTCAGCCAAGAAATAAGAAGAAATGAAGTACTGGCTCTCTAACCCCAAGCCGGAACACGACGAGTATTTATTGTACCAAAAGACACTTCTTAGTATTGACTGTAGCTATATATGTACAGACTATTTGTGATAAAGAAGATTATTACTTAACTCGTGTTTACCCAAATGCTGCAGAGCTATAACAGGTAATTTTACGACATACTAAAACTAAAAGGGTGAATGTTGCGACACTGAAGTATCGACCTTATTTTGGTGTATTGTATTCACTTACTTGACTGGTTAGATATATAGGAAATAAAATTTCCGCGTATACTTACATCTATACCAACAATAAAATTGTAACTGAATCGAGTCTGTCCGTCAATTTTTTTTGTTTGGAAATTACAATGTAGATAGACTTTCTTACCATATACATACATACTATATAACACATTTTATCGTACACCAAGAGAAATACATACTCGTAATTGGAAAGAACAGAAAACAAGGTGTAAACAATATGCGATTAATAACATTCTCGTAGAGGACAAAGCTGTTTTTTTTGTCTACCACGAAAACAACTAAACCAAAACCACTGAACAGATTTGGATGATACTTACCCTATTAATAAGTTACAGATCATAATGTAGCATACTTTTCATTCCCGGAATTGGATCTGTTCCCGTGGAATAGTAAATAAAGGTACATATTATGAACATTCTATTAAGACAGCAGTAAATAAAATTTTGTCTGTCTGGCTGCCAGCTATTA
>DWPT01008332.1:0-10260 GCA_018251895.1 Agathymus mariae mariae
ATTTATTTTATGAAAGCTAGGTTTTTCAGGTAATGGATTTGTTTGGACATAACTTTTTTTTATGTTTCCAAAGAAAATAATCTAATATAGAGAACGGTAAGTTAAAGTAAATAAAGAGATGCCCCAGGCTATTCCACCTGTCAGGGCCTTCCAATCGTCGGGGTATCAATCGCTTTTGTTTTTTTGACAAGTCAATATTAACCATAACAATCACTATGAACTACACCTTGGTGCAATAATAGATATACAAATATAATATATTACTATATACAAATATAATATATTAGATATACAAATGAATGACAATTTGAATGTTGCCCCCTCTTGATCTTGAGGCCCTAGGCTATTAATCACTAATTAATTAATCAATGAGAAAAATTGTTTAATGCACTGCGGAGTAAATACTCCACGGCAGTTGTATCAGATCATATTTTGATTTTTTTGCTCTTATAATATAAGTAGGCCTCTATCGGTATTAGAATTTTGCGGATGAAGTTACTGGGAAATCATTTTGCATGGATAACTTTTACCGGTTTCATAAACAGTTACGATTATTAAGGAATTTTAAAATATCCAATTGTTTCGGATAGTATCAGTTACAGATAATAGATAATTTAGGTCTAGGATAAAAATATGTAATATATTTGCAAGGTAACAGTTTCTCTTTATTTGTTGGTATTATTTGGCTATAGCTTTAAGCATTGAATACTAGAAACCGTATAAAATGAGAGCGACGCGGCTAGTGTATCGTATCGGCCGGCGAAAACCTATTGTAACGTGTTTCATTCAGACTCTACTCCTATCCGAAATTATTCGAAACATTTTTATCGGATTCGGTTACGGTTTCGGATACATTTATATTTATGATATCCGATAGTTTCAATTACGCTTACGGAGCTCCATAACATTCGTGGTCAAGTCTCCTTCCGAATGTGAATGGTAAACCAAGTACGTAATCACAAAGTTAAACTTTGGAACGGCAGACTTCTAAAAAACGTCATTCACAAGATGCACAATGGGAATGTCAAACAATAATAATATAATTTTGTTAATATCATGGATTATTAAATAATGAGGAGACAAATTCCAACTAGATCCTTAGCAAATGAATTTAGAAACAACCCATTTATATATTATACGTACTGAATATCTAGGATGTTATGGAGCTTAGTAAATGTAACCGAAATTATCAGATATCCGAATTTCGATTATTCGCAGCGTCTGAATAAAATACGCTTTGACTACCACTGCTACACTACACAAACATAAACACTTGTCGCGTCGTTCTTATATTAGACAGTTTTATTTTTTTTTATTTTTAAGGCTATTGTTTTTTTCTGTGAATATAATACTACATAATAACTATAAAGAAATTAAACTGTTACCTTGTAAGTATACAATATTTATTTATTTATTTATTCTTCATTGTTAACCTTAAAACTAAGTTACAGTGGGTGGACTTAATGCCTGATGGCATTCTCCACCAGTCACCCCTTGGCGAAGATTAAAATTTGCGGTAGGTGATAAATGAAAAAAAACCAAGTCGTAAATCACCTTATATCCGTAACAGAAACTATTGGATAATCCGAAATAATTTCATATCCGTAACCGTAACCGAAACCGGTAAAACAGTATTCATACATCCGTAATAATACCCATATCCGAAATTTTATACCCTTAAATAACATCCCTACTGAATATACCAAAGTCGTCTGAAGGACGAATAAATAAAGTTTTGGCGGCCATCATTATCAATTCGATATTTAAAGTTCCGAACTGAAAATGGGTCGACTATTTGGATTTCTTTATTGAAGACATATCAAATAGGGAAATTAAGGGACTTCTTGAGACAACCTTTTCCACCCATTAGGTCATGGTACACATTAGTCATCACTTTACCTAGCTTTGTAGGTATGGCTATGGGCAATGGTAACCACGTCTGATCAACTAGCTGACCAACTCATAACGACTATTAAAAACTTTCGGCATTACAGTCTTAACTAAAAGTCCGCAACCAATACATAATTCATAGCAACATAGTAAAGAAAATAGTTAAATAATTGTTTCTGACTAAAATAATGAATGCCTTTGTATTCTATCACCTTAGTGTATCTAGTCCGAGTTCGCCATTCACATTACATCCAATCTTTTCTCTTTATCTATTACTGCGCGGTGAGCTCCTGTAAGTGACAGATTAAATGGTTTCGTGTTCGTTAACTTTTTTACATTATACGTTACGACAATACACCTATACTAACAGATGCAGTTTAAGGAATAGTCGATAACCGGAATCCAGTTTTGGGGTAGTGACGACCGCGATAGGAGCAATAAGGCGCCTGAAGCGGTTGAACCTTGTCTTAATTGTCAATAAACGTGAGGCCCGGCCTCTCGAGGCCGCTCCTGCCGAATAATTAACGTACTTCCGCGATTTTCGACTTCGTAAATTGCCTCATGCCCGCGTCCTGGTTTGCTGGTGTAAATTATGTGCAGAGAAAATTTATTTCGGTATGTTAGAAATGAGATTCGCCCTTCGTTTAAAGTTACATTAATTCTCCAGGGTGTAGTAAGGTTTTAAAATTTTTTTACTGATCCACAATTCAAATTCAAACCGATTCCCCATACTATATTCTAGTAGTAAATAATTTTGAAGTACTTTACACAGTTACTTCGTACATTTTTACACATATTGTAGTATTATGTTGAAACTATTTTGTTACCTCAAGTACTAAATAGAATTGAATGTAACGGTGAGTCTACTTAGAGGCTCACAGATAGAATTAAACAGTTCATAGTCAGTCTATAGCGACTTGTTTTTCCTAGTCTAAGACTCCGAACAGGAAAAAGTTTATCAGTAATGCCGCAGAATTTCTGCAATTTTCCTAAGGGGTTTGAAAGTAAATCCGTTTCATAGACAGCAGATCGGTTTTGTGTTTCTGCTGACTAGAGACAAGTCTTAATAGCGTTGTTTTCATGATTCACTGCTATGACAGTTTGGTTGGTGGAGAGTATTGTACCAGCGCCTTCAAGAACCTTGATTGTGAACAAAGTTTCACGCACCCTTGGAGTGTTCTCGTATGTCGTATAATTAAAGCTCTACTCACGTGTCGTATCAACATTAGCACAAATTTAAATTTGCACAAGTATCTCCATGACTTAGAAACGAAAAACGCGGACGGTGTGTGATAGTGAGCATACAATGCGACAGAGAATTTATGGGCTCATGCTTTTCAAAGTTTCATTAAAATGCAAATAAGCTACCGTGTAGTTTGTTTCACGTAAATATATCAGAACAGTCCATCGAAGCGCTGATAAGAACATACAGAGATCTTTATGCTCAACATTAGCGGTGAAACAGTCGTCACAAAAAGTTACTATCCCATAAACTAAATCCGCTGTCCTAAAACCGAAGTGTTACAATTTTCGGCTGCATTAAGAGAAATCGTCTCATTTATATAATTTTTATTATAAATGCATTATGTAACAGTACCCATTAATAGCATATGGAATATTGTACATTCTAATTTGAATTTCTGTTCTATCAAAATGTAAGTTAAAGGTCAATGTGTGTACACGAAGTATTATTATGTGTACTTGGACCTTATCCGTCAACTAAGGTTTTTGAATCACGTTATTAACGAACATTGACGTCAGTGGGAGGCGTCAACAAATTTATAAAGGGTGGGTGTTTCCAGAGAAAGTCACGTAATTCAATAATGTCAACCTTATCTTATTGTTATGAGTAGTATGAGGGTAATAACAGAAATTATTGTAGATGTCCCGTGACGCTGTGTAGAGACATAAACTTCCTAACTAGACTAAATACAGCAGTTACTTTGAGCCGAATTGAATGCGGACAATTAAACAGTTCTTGGTATAAACAGTTCTTTGTCTGCGATAGAAACTCTCGATCTTTATTCAGTCTTGATCCAAACACATGACAGTATAGTTAACCCGTATATTCTTAACACTTCAGCAATTGATAAAGCCCCCATCAGGCCGCCTATTCTCTGTACTCTCTAGTGTCTATATGAACATAATATTACGGAGCTACGAGTATAATCATTTAAAATTAAATTAAATTTGTTGAGTCTTTATGGTTACATAATTATCGATATTGGTATTATCTGTTTAGTATCTTTTTGACTTCGACACCATTTGATCCTATAAATTGGTACATACATGAACTCTTTCACAAAGAAATTTTATTGTTACTACTCGTGCTTATTATTCGGTATCACATCACAAATTTCAGTGTTATGTTACGTTGTAATTCACTAGATAACGCTATTGTAATACATAGTTTCAGAAACGAGAACATTTTCTTTTCTTCGTTATTTAGTTCATATATCATTGGGCGCCGCACGTGTCACCAAACATACTGCAAATTATTTCAACCATCCCTACTAGCTGCTTTGGGAAAAATAGTGCAAAGTTTACTAAGAGTACCTACATATCCACACGTGTAGCATCGAGACTGAGATGTTGGGACGTAATAAAAGCTTCAGATCCGTATTACAATCAATTACCTCTTCATAAACAATACTGTGAAATATTTATTGTGATATATGGTTGGCCGAACGTGCGTTCCTTGTTTTGTTAAACATACTTTTTGTGCATTCTCAGTTTCCCTATTTAGAACTCTGCTGTTAGAGTCTACCAAAACGTGTCGTGCCGTCTCGATTGAAGTTATTGTTGTTGTTGACGCTGCTACACTGTTCTTGTTGTTATGAGGATCTATTAATTTCATACCATAATTTTTCATCTATCGGTATTTGTTACAATTCTACTATGCTATTAAATATTTTATTACTGATGTATAATATAGGAAATTTGTATGGTGTTTTATTGTACTATATCTGAGAATTTAAAAATCCACACCGTAACTTTGGAGTTAACTTGTGACATAAACATGCAAACGGACAGACAATTCAATTTCAATTTTGAAAATAGTTAATTATGTTTCAATATTACGAGTATATTCTCGTAAATATTAACGTATTAACATTTTTCCATAATAACCATTTGGGTTTAGTTTAAATTTTTTAACTTAACCTTTATTTACAAATTACAGATATGATATTGACAGAATATGATATTTATCCATTTTTTATCTAGACAATACATTAAGCTTATAGAACTAATGTTTAGGATACGAATTTTTAAATTCCAGTTGGCATGGTATGTAAACTATTGCTTAAGAGGAATCGAATGGACTCTGAACCGAATGAAACGATTTTCTTGGTATTTTGATATTTAATATTCTTCATATATCAATTTAGAGTTATAACAGTTTAATCACTAGCATGCGTAATGATAATTCATTGGAAGACCAATAAATACGGCGACTTGAAGAGTCCACAGACTACTAAGAAGACTCAAGAGCGACGTGGTGTGTAGTGGGTGATGAAGATGTCCCTATGGGCAGCACGGTAAATTGCAAAATTACTAAAAGAGTGACGTTCAACTGACGAGAAGTTAATATTTCCTATATTCCTCCATGCTGCGTTTTAATGAACACTCAATGCTTTCTATAAAAAGTTGATGTAGACACCCGTGCAACAGTAATTTTTACAAAGGACGAAAGTATTGTCACCCTATTATGGTACTCATGACACATGACTGAAGTGAATGAGTATTTCAACTAAGTTACAGGATATTTTCATCTAAATATTTTAAAGAATAAGATATTTTTTTATCTTCATACTTCCGAGTTGGATACGATCATTGGCTAATTGGTACTGCGATATACGCCACATGATATACGATGTCTGATATCAAAGAATGGGGCGGGAGACTAGTATATTATTGGCCCTCTGACTATAGCCGGAACAGACATAAAATCTTCTACAAGAAGATAATGGGAGCTGATCCGCCATGTAAAAAAATCCCACCGTATAGCATGGGTGTCATCGAGATAAATCTATGTACCGTAAAGCCCACAGTGTACTGCAGTTAATATTTAATAAGTTCACGCTGGAATTATGTAACGACTGGAATAGTGTGATGATCATTAATATAAAAAATAATGAAGCGAGGCGGGATCAGGTCCAAGCTTACGTTTCACTCATTAAACGTTTCTGTGAAATATATTTCATTAATTCACATAAATTAGAAACTTAATAAGACTCGAAGCGAAAGTGTAATGATTCTTAGACTCGAAAAATGCGAACGTAGTTGAAATCTTGTACAATTAAGTTGAGACTTTAAATTCGTCAAGACTACACGCCACTTAAGGAATATGACACGGCCATAACTCGCGTAAATGAAGGACGGGCGGATCAGAACGGTCGGGAAACGTAATGGAAGTGACAAGGGTTTCTCAAAACGATGGAAGGAGTTCCGAGGGTTGGTGGAGAAGCGCATTTTACAAGTCCCCGTCATGAATTTGTCCCCTCGCTTTGCGATATCTGAAATGTAACCGTAATGCGGTAGGTTTGCTTTTGAACTATAATACAGACTTGATAATGGAATTAATCATATTTTTATTTTTGATTTTCCCGGATTTTTTTAGCCTTACAATGTATGTAATTGATATCTTTTAAAATAGCTTTTACAGCAAAAGCTCTTGTTCATGCGTAGCATGTTCATGACACAAGTGAGAAAAAAGGACATTACCTTCAAAGGATTCAATTTAATTCCGATAGCAGCAAAGGAATTTATATCCTAAAATCTTAACATGATTGTTATTTCTCGAGTTACCTACGTGCTCTAAAAGAAATGAAATTATTTTGCACGTTTTTATTTTATAAAATAGAAAATGCATTATTTTAGGGCTAACCCGTTTCTGAAAATAGCGGGCACAAACTGAGACAAGGTCTAACAACTATTGTTTTGGGTTCGGTTGCGTTAATCAAGACTCTTTGTAATAGTTTTTCTCATATATCCTTTATGTACAGAAAGAGATCAGTTAAAATTTTTGTATATGTATAGATTGTTGTCAAGCATTGACTTATTCTATGTAAAAAAATAATAAGACATAATTCTATTGATTACTATATAGATGTATCAAAGAGTACTGATAGTCGAGTTGCTTGATAATATTGTCTGTATGATGGCGTGACATGGCGTATACATAAAAATACGTATATATAAATAAATAAAAAAACATTCTTAGACAACCAAATGAAAGTTTCAAATGTTATTTTTATTACTTTTAAAATATTTTGTGTAGTAACGCTAACGGCTGTATAATAAGTCGATGCTCTACTTGAAATATCCAGTTCACAAAATTATTAAAGCTTATTATGTTCACATAACTGCTTGGAAAATAATTATAACACGATGGAATAAAAAATATGAATATTTTTTATTACATAAAATGACCTACAAACTGTAGCAAAATTTACTTTTAAAGAAATTCTATACTTTTTACCCACTAAAGACAGTTAAAAATTTGTGCAAAGATTTTAAAGTTTTTCCAATGCAGCAGCTATTTTTCAGAATTTCGTTCTGCCTTCCCTTGATATAAGCTTAATTAATAATTAATAAATATTATTTGATTTATTAATAATTTATCTTTTTATCTCCCAACTCCAGTTCATATTTGTCCGATCGGGTTATTCTATTTCCATAGCGAGAGCCAGCCAATCCATAATTTTAAGCAACTACTACCACCATCGATATATCGAGGTGTTAAAGTGTGTATACATGTCAGTACGATTATACGACAAATACAACCCCATCCAATTGAAGAGAGGTGTCAGGCAAGGGAACGTTATTTCCCCGAAACTGTTTACCACTGCATTGGAAGATGTGTCCGAGCTGATGGAATGGAAACATTATCGGCATTAACATTATCGGCGAATACCTCACACATCTTCGATGTACCGACGATATAGTACAGATAGGTAAGTCCAACTTCGAAAAAGAGGTCACTCGAAGAATCCAACTCGGCTGGGCCGCGTTTGGGAAACTCAAACATATCTTCGCATCCGACATTTCACAGTGCCTGAAGTCGAAAGTATTCTATGAATGTGTGTTGCCAGTGATGACCTACGGATCGAAGAAATGGTCTTTTACCGTTGGCCTCATCCGACAGGTCAAAATTACTCAGTGAGCTATGGAGCGAGCTATGTTAAGTATATTGCTGCGAGACAAGATTTGTAAAGATGAAATCCGTAGACGAACAAACGTAATCGACATAGTTCGCAGAATTAGCCGGCAGAAGTGGCTATGTGCAGGGAATATCGTTCCAAAAACTGACATCCGATGGGGAAGATAAGTCTTCGAATGGTGTCACCGCCTTTGTAAAAGGAGTACAGGGCGTCCCCCGACCAATTAAAGTGATGACCTGAAAAAAAACGGCTGGAAGCTGGTTCATAGGGCCCAGGACCGGTCAGAGCGGTGCTATCTAGGGGAGGCCTATGTCCGGCAGTGGATTGTAAAAGGCTGATATAAAGATAGATTTAATTAATCCATAACTTTAATCTAAACCCTCAAATAACCTAAAGTAGCGCTACACTATGCGGGAGTGCATTATCTTACATCAGAAGAAAATCATCAGGATTACGTACATATACGTACATATAGGGCATCAAATGAAATATTTAGGGCAAAAGGCACTAGATATTTCTCTAAGATGTCATTCACATATCGTTCGACTGTCAAAGATCTATTTTCGGTTATGTTTAGTCCCGCACGTGTTACCAAGCAAATTCGTCTCATACGATTACTGAAACTCCATTATATGTTTGTCTCTCAATAATGTTGCACTGATCATATCTTTCTTCGGATCATTTACAGACTTTGACTCTTCATATGGCTTATAGATTCGAACCAAGTATAGTTTAGCTAGTTGATGTTTTACGATGGTTTGTGGAAAAAAGAGTACATTAAAAGAACATAAATAACAATATACAGTCAACCTCTCGCACTAACATTTCTTGAGTCGTGGATGTTACGGACATACACAATTTAGAAATCATAAATAACAAGACGTAATAATATTTCATAAAAATATCTGTCGGTTGCAAATCAAACGAGACTTTCAACGATGGTCATTCGACAGGTCGTGTCACTGGACTATGTCATCTAAATAAAATAGGAGTTCTTAAGATTAATGGAAATATAAGCCATTGTTTATTATTACACCTTATATATATTCATCCGTAACGGTTGTTTATGACAGTATAAGAATATTCAGCAAGCCCATTGTTTTCCGAGCTCGTACCCAGCTCATTTCAAGATAGACAATACCTATTGTTTGACACTCTAAATTGTCCAAACTCTGTTTGGACGTGTTGCACTGGCGTATACAGTCTGGTTATTTTGAATATAACTGTCTGGCGTTCCTTGTATACTTCAAGCAGCTGCAAAATTATAACCCATCTTCTATGTGAATGAATAGACGATTTAATGGTAAGCAGTTAGGGCTCCCGATGAATTTCACCTCCGGCAAAACGAAATGTACCTATTGTTACTTATCAGGTGTAAGTTTTCGAGAAAACGTCAAAATATTGTCTCAGACTTTGTGACACTGTTAGTAAAAATACACTCCATCACTAGTTACCAGCCGCGGTCACTTGTTTATCGCTGGCATTTCGTTGGTAAAGAGAACTCTTCGCTTCCGTATTCGAAAGTCGAATGAGCCTTGACCTCTGTCTATCCCTAAATGCTTTTCTAGCCAATTTAACATTTCTCACGAATCAATAAGACGTTGGTGACGAGGATAATAGAATCCGCGTTCGCTATACCAGGCCTAATAATGCACGAACCTACTAAAGTACTCAAGACTACTTAGATCAGGATGCTGGTTTATTGTTTTCCCAGTCGGGTGTTTTTTGTGTATTACCGAATCTTCGTGACAGTATTAACGACACCCGCTTTAAACTGGCTCTCTGATGCTTCTGAAGCATGAAAAAAAAAAATGTTTCAATTGCCTTGGGAAGTCTTTGGTAGTTGGACAATCAGTTAAGGAATATAAATAAGTACCAACGCATATAAACTGGAAGATAGAATCCAGCATAAGAGAAACTTACATTGTCATGTCCGTTGGTCAGCAGGGTGCAAGAACAAGAGAGGTAGGGTTGAATTCACGGATGGATGAAGATCCCTATAAGACAAAATTATCATGTGTATTTTATTATTGTCTTTCCTCAATCTTCCTTTTCGTATCTATGTATGATGCTCTTGTAACCCAGTTGGAAGCGATCCTGCTTACCGACCAAGGGATCCCGGGATTGATTTCCAGCCGGAGGAGACGTTTATGTGACAGATTGATCTTCGGTCGGAGCAATGAGTGCGTGCAATACAGGGAATCCT
>DWPT01008333.1:0-10260 GCA_018251895.1 Agathymus mariae mariae
CAGCCGTGTTTGTTCAGGGCCAAGAGGAGCCCGTTCATCTTGGCTCCTACTTTTCAGAAAGTATCCCTAGAATGCACTGACCGTCTTCAATTGTTGGGAGTCGAAGTTTGTTCGAACCTCGACTTTGGTCGGTTTATCGAGTCCAAGGCTAAAGCGGCTGCAAGGAAACTTGGGGTTCTTGCGAAGGTGTGGCGGTACTTTACACAGAAACAGCTTTTAACCCTGTACAAAGCTCAAGTTCGACCGTGTGTGGAGTACTGTTGTCACATTTGGGTTAGTGGTGCCAAATGTCATCAGCATTGGACTCGATGGAAGGGCGTGCAAAGAGGCTCATTGGTGACCCAGATCTGGTCGGAACTAATCTACAAAGCCTTGAGTACAGGCGCAGGGTTGTCGGTCTTTCGGTCTTCTACAAGTTACATTTTGAAGAGTGTGCGCAGGAATTGTGTGAAATAATTCCCCCATCGCTGTTTCTCCATCGAACAACTCGACGTACGGCGGGTATCCATCCTTACGTTATGAACGTACCACCTATACGGACGGCGCGGCTTGCGTCGTCATTCATTGTGCGCACCGCAAAGGACTGAAAGAACTTGCCCCCGTCAGTGTTCCCGCCTTCTTTCAATGTGGCAGTATTCAAGAGGAGAATGAATAGGCTCTAATAAATTAATGCGTTCAACATCTTAGACTTCATCGCCACTTTCCATCATGTGGGATTGTTGTCAAGCATCAACTTATTCTATGTTAAAAATAAAACATTATTTTTTCACAACGACACTATCTCGTCGCTCAGCGACAATATTTTTCAAATTCCGTAGATTCATTTCCAATGTGATCGATAGTCGTGTAAGGCACGAAATCTGTGAATTTTTACCTACGCACGTCATCACAAGCCTTGCATGATGTCATTCATACTGTTATACAAAGGGTATCTATACGCATACTCGTGGACATACAAACGTATAACGTATTTATGCATCGCTAATCCTAACTCCCTTCACATATAAACAATGCGTACCTTATATCTATGTAATAAATCGGTGACAGGTCTAAATCTGCACATGGAATATTATTTGGAAATTTTAACGTAGTTAATCGATATAGAGACCTAAAAATATTTTATGAAATTTCTGTGCATTTCTTTGTCTGTACCCGTATTATATTGGACACTTGGAACACTTGGGACACTTGGAACTAATAATGTACTTAATCAAAGATATTTCGCATCCGCTAATATCAAATATTAGGCAAATAATAATTTGCAAAACGTAACTTTCTTCATAAGTTAACAGTTGCAAATTAATACGAGTACAGTGCAACGAATGGCATGGACATACAGTGACAATTATGAGCAAGCTACATCGGAGATCGACTGGAGACTCCTAGTTCGGCAGGCTGGGTCACGATCAAGTGCAGTTCAGAGTCGTACAATTACGCTCGAGTCGTTGTACAAGCTTAAAGGATATAAGTTTGTCTATAAAAATAAAACAATAGTCGATTGCATATTACTAAATCAATTTATCTACTTCTACACAATAGAAATAATCAAATCCAAAATTATCTGTACAATACTTACGCAGTGATTCACAAACTGAATCATTTTGGTACGTGTGTGTTTGTTGAATTGTATAAATCATGGGCGAAGCTTCTGTAATCTTGCGTGACATCTATCTCGCCGGGGTATTTTCTGAAAATATATAGATAATATTTCGCGTGACAAAAGATCGATAATGATTTCCCTGAGGATGACAAATTTTATTGGATTTTAGGGCTTTATTATAAAAACGCACAGTCTTGGATAGATAGTGGTGATACTAAATGTTGTGTAATTAAAAATCGAAAATCGAATATGGATAATACTTAGTAATTATCTTTATAACAATAAACAGGTAGCTCAATCGCTTGCATTCTGAGCAAAGGATCTCGAGTTCAAATCGCGATAGGGCCGACAATTATATGACGGATAATTCAATATTCTCTGTTATTGTTTTTGAGATCTTATTGATGTAATCTATGCCATTTGCAACACAACAAAGTTGTGTGTTCAAAATGATATAAGTGCATATATATATATATATATATAGCAAGTTAAGGGTATCTCCGACAAAAAATATTATGCAAAAATAAACTAGTTTCTTCAACAGATTTTTAAATTACCTATAGCAGTTTTTGAAATGAATCATAACCATTCAATCACCGAAAACCACATTAAAATCAATACATTACTGCCTCAGATATAACAGAAGAACTCATATAAATTAACAATTTCAATTTGTAATTAAGAGAATCCGTGTTTTAATATAAGATAACAAATGCTTTTAAATTATCCATAATGCACACGCATACCATAGTTACAGATTAATTTACAGATATAGATTAAACAAACCAGAAACAAATTATTACTAGATTTATAAATTAGGGCTTATATTGGTATCTGAGTGCAATCGATCAAACGAGGTTTACCGAAGACTAAGGTATTGTTTTATGTCAAAATGTTATAACTCATTTTAAGACGTTCTCTCCCTAATCCGGACTAAGATGGGTTCGATTTATTTATTGCTTTGCAATAAGAGTAATTCAGCGTTGATAAATTCGGTATAGCGAACAATGTACAAAGGGGGACGCTTATAATTAATTGGGTATAACTTGTCAACGACTATCTTCGAGTCATAGATGTCTCCTTATAATAAGGCCTGTAACATGACCGTCTTATTGGTTAGCTGCGGACTGGTGACGTTCACAAGTATTTCGAAAGATTTAACGACTGGTATATACGTGACCTGGTAACATTGAATGACCGGTAGCGTCCCTAGTCATCCATCATCCCGAAATATTTTTTCTGTCTATGTTGACCAATTTACGATGCATCAAATGCTAACAGTATGATGACTTATGTCAACTGTAAGTCATCATCTGAGTTGAACAATTGGGGTGAATTAGGTTGATGTATGACCGCTAGATGTCGCTACTTACTAAAAATGTAACGAGGTCTAATCAATCTCCAGTTAAACTTACTTTCTTTCTTTCTGGCCGACAACGCATCAGTGATACCTTTGGTCTTGCTGATGTGCATGGGCGACCGTGACCAGTTACCACCAGGTGCCTCGTCTACTCGTTTGTCGGCCATTTACAATAAAAAAAGCTAACCTCAATTGTTCGTGGTTCACCTAGCTCACAGACAGACGAGACAGTAACGCTTGGTGCCACTGGTTAAAGATTTGTAGGTTATGTACCACCCACTTTAAGCTATACGGCATTATTACGTAAGGAATTGTGGTAAAGTATTTTACTTGCCTAGCTATCTATCACCCTTGTAGAATCAATATTTAAATGTTTTTAACTTGTTTCGATTACAGTGTCGGAGCGACAGGTAAAATATATGGTCCCTTGCATTGTCAGCTAAGTAAATAGTTTGTTCGCATTCGTCTTGGACGATAGCGCGTCATTAATTAAGCGAGTCTATAGCGATATAGTTCGCTAAGCGTGGCAATACAATGAAAGTTTATAAGCATAAGAATATGCTTACCTATGTCCAATACCACTCGACGTAACAGCTCAGCACG
This sequence comes from Agathymus mariae mariae, assembly GCA_018251895.1. Lineage (NCBI taxonomy): Eukaryota > Metazoa > Arthropoda > Insecta > Lepidoptera > Hesperiidae > Agathymus > Agathymus mariae. The sequence goes on from DWPT01008333.1 coordinate 3,564, forward strand.
TAAACCACAAACGAATGCAACTAACAGCGTTCATAACGACTCGCTCGTAAATTTCAAAGACTCCGTACATTGTAACTTTTCCGCGGCAAAAACCAATTAAACCTCCATTGGAGCTGTCAAAATATTATGGTGTAATAACAATAAATAAACGTGTCGGCTAGATATATACACAACATCCCAGTGTCCGTTTATGGTGGCTAATTCTCTTCCTGGATTTCTTATAGCGGTACAAAATAATAGGTGGAAAGCACTATATTTTTATACATTAATATACAGTTATCTGACATACAGTAACCTTTTTGACACAGTTATCCAATGAGGAAGTACTCGTATATAATTGTCAACTGGATAACCCTGAAACTATTACTATTATTGAAAGGATATTGAACTAAAGCAAGTAAACATTTTAACAAAAACAACAGACTTCAATCTGAAGAAGGTGAATATCATGATTTCATCTCCTATTTTTCGCCCTCAGGAGTGGTATTTTTTCTTCAAATATAAATGAGACCAAACGGGAAGTACCAAAAAATAAATCTTAAATAAAAAAGGAATTTTCGAAATCAGTTAACAAATGACGGAAACAAATATAGAAAACATACTAACTATTAGAAAACCTCCTTTTTTGAAGTCGATTAAAAACTAGGGTCGAAGATAAAACGTCTTAAATAACTACTTCTACATACGTACGTACGTATATAACTACTTCTAATCACCATACCGGCTTGAAACTTTCAACAATACAATACGATATCACATTTTTATACACAATGAGATACTTCATATAAAAATATAAAAGGAGTGTATATAAATACACACATTATAAAGGCATATAACTTTATTTACGATGAAACTACAATAACATGACCATCGAGCTGATCTCATTATAAATATGATCAATCCAAATCATTACCATTAACGGTGGTTCACGAAAGAATCCACTGAAAATAGTAAACAAAAATTTTACATCATGCAACAGGTGTACTTTTAAACGCAAAATCCACTTCAATAAACCACCTTCGATTTTAGGGAACATACGATCATGTAAAATGCCTGATAGTTGAATATTACATGAAGATGAATAATTAATGTTATACGAATTGTAAAAGATGTAACACTCGCACCAGCATTTCAATCTACAATCTCAGAGAATTAACACAACTAAACCTGTAGTGAGATTATTATAACCGTAAAATACTGCACTCGTATTTCTGGCCTGAAGCGTCGATGACTCAATTACAATTTTACATAATTAACAGGTATTTGAAGTTCAATGTCCATGCACGAGTATAATGTCCTCTACTTAAAAGCTTACATAATAACATAATAAATATAAGTATATAATATATTATAAAGTACTTTTATGTGTTTATATGAGCGTGAGCAGATTGAAATATATACATAGTACATACAAATATATGTGTCAGAGTAGAGTCTATAAGTATTTTGAGTCACAAATCAAATGGTAAAATTACAGCTGCACAAGCTCAATCTTGAAATGATACTGAGGGTTATCATTTCAAGATTGACAACCAATAAAGTTTTTTCTTAAGTAAATAAAATACTATAGACAACTAATTACAGATAAAATAACTAATAATAATTATACAGATTTACAAGTATTTAATCTTTTATTTAATTACATTATAAAATATATAAGAACCTCAAAATTTCTAAGTAGTGCATGATTAATGAACGTCGTACAATAAAGTACATAATATGAGCTTAAAGTTGCCGTTGTCGTAAGTTCTCAAAGTTTCGCGACTGAACTATTGAGTAATGCGCTTTCCACGAAGAACTTCAAGCGACGGATTGACCCACATAAGTTGTTACTTCTCCCGCTGCTGATAATTTTACTACGTTAAAATCGATTTTATTTTAATTATTATTACTTGTAATCCCCTGTAACAGTTGGTACTGCTGAGCGATTCGGGTTTAATCCTCGCCCGAGGCAGGCACTTATGTGAGCTTGCCAGCTTACAAGGAATTTTACAGTGGGTGGGGGAGTGGTGGGAGTGGGACTGCGTTATCTGTCAGTGTTATTATTATTAAAAAAAAATTAATTATATTAGTTTAGTATTTTGTTAATTCTGAGATTCATTGTAGTTTCACAATGCGATTTGTTTTCTTATTGCGACCTATTGGTACTAACCTATTGGTAATGTAGTTGTAAGCGCAATATGTTAATTTTTTTTCCTTAATCCATTCCAAAATTCTCTTAATATTCCGGTATAATTACATTTACCTAATTATAGCATTTTTTAAGAATTTAAATATGACCACTATTTATAGCGACAAAATAAACTAAAAAAATTTAATGCAATAAAAAAACAATTTCTATCGTTCTCTACTCGTAAATATATTATTTTCCAAACAAAAATCCTTATTTTTTTTAAATATTATGTAGTTATTCTAATTTAGGAATATATGCAATCAACGACATGTTACTATAATGTAATTGTGACATGAATATTTTTTAGATCAGGGACCGAATCTGGGACCTAGAGCCCGGATCAATACCAAATGACTTGTCAAATTTATTATATAAATAGTTATTACTATTACATATTTGTAAACCACAATAAACATGTGATAAAAGAATACGAAAAGTTTGCGCTTGAATTCAAGTTTAAATGCTAAATTTAAATTTATTAATTTGCTCTACCCCAAAAGGGCGACTATAGAATAATTTAGGTAGGTACACAAGAAAACCTAGACAATTTACATTTTGTGAGCGACCACGAAATTCTATTTTAAACTTGTGTCATCGCGGAATTTATACATATTATTATGTAACGGGTCATATGATACTTAAAAAAGAAAAACGAACTAGACGTAGATTACAAAGATTACCCTACCTATAGCTTAGCAACGGTTTCACCTCGCCACCGCTGTTTCGCCGTGACCACGATCCATGCAACTGAGTATTTTGGCAATAAATAAAACGTATCGTGAGTACTCCTTACATAATAAACGAAATTCGCATTATCAATGTACTGTAAACAAATGTAGTACAGTGGAATAAAAAAAAATACCTACACTCTAGAGGGGTAAAAACTAAAACAGCTATTCAATAATGGTAACATAGATGGTAAATGTAGTTAAATAGTAAAAATATATATATTAAATAAAATTACAGATTAAACGTGGAGGTTAATTTTATTTACTTGATAGTTCATAGGGGTAACAGTATTTGGTTCAAAGTTTCGGAGCAACTGGTGTACACTGTAACCCGCCACAGCCGCTCATCTACTGTGTAAAATTATGTTTTAAGACGATAACTAACTTTGGTTTCTATCGATAACATTTTTTCATTTCATTTATCGAGTGAGTAGTGGCAGATCCCCTGTACTACGCGCAAGTCGCAGTTTCAAATTACATCTTTGCATTTGAAAGTAGCATGTTTGCTTTATTTCTGTTTGTATACGTGATATTTCGGTTTAGTTTACAGATAAACCGTATATTTTGTCGTATCGTCAATTTCCGAACTGTGCAGTATTTTTGACAGCCACGCCGTTTATCACCAAAACTGCATTTTTGTCACTAAATCGAGCAATAGATACTATACTCCCAGAATTCTAAAAAAAACGTACAGAAAAAGTGCCGTCCAATATTCTGTACAGATAATAATTTTTCGTCAACTGTCATTTTTCGTTGAGAAATCCGTGTGAAACATTAAAATTGGGAGATGGTAACTAATCAACAGAAATACCAGAACAATAAACAAGATTGATGGGTAAATGTTGTTATTCCCACTACACACATTACTCAAATTTTAAAGGCTAGTATCAAAATTTATAAAGTATTTTTAAATGCTTTATACACCATAGTTCTATTATGCGATAATTAAAATTTAATTTCAAAATAATTTATTCATTTACGTATTTTGCAAATACACTTTTATGTACGTTATTGCTACTAGGACCGTTTCTAAAAAGTGCTTTAACATTAAGAAGAAAAAACAGTGAAAGAAACTCCTCAGCGCACCTATAAACTTAAAGTCTAAGATTTTGAACGCAAAACTGACAATACCTTATTCACTTTCCTCTTGAAGACCTCCACATAATAATAAGGTAACGTCATATCGTTTTTATAAACAGTTAATTTATTTATAGCTAATCTATCTGTGATTATGTGACGCAAATTATCATACGAAGCCATAGAAAACTTCTAACCGAGTTCAGTTTCGGCTGACGTAATATCAGCGGCTCAGTCCCGCTCCGCTCGACCCACTTTCCTTATTCCGCTAAATTGTTGCCAACCAGTCCGCTTGCATTACGGCCAGCGCATTCAACCAACAATGCCGCAACTTGAGCATAATACTCGTAGCTTCATCTAGAACGCGCTATTCAGCTATTGTGAATACCTTGAAGATGGAGGCTTTCGGCGGTTAGAAAAAATTGAGAATCAATCAATGCGAACGCGCACGCTAAATCCGTTCTCGACTGAACTGACCTGTAACAAATTATTGACGATCCTATCAGTTTGCAGTGACACTTATTCGGTACGATTCCCGTCCACAAAGGTCATGTCTGTAGTCGGGTCTTCGTTGTTTGTTGTCTCATTTATATCCATACTACTACCATATTAGTAATGCTAGTGCTAGCGTGAGGAAGTGAGAGCGTGTATAATTTTTTTTTTTATTATTTCATTTTAAATAAGTTTATTGTCACAGTGTGATGTCTTATGGTATGTTGTTGAGGCTCAGCTGCTGATGGTGAGTCGATTTTTTTATTACAGAAAAGAGCAGTACTCGCCATTTACAACCTCAGGCCTGGGGACTTGCTTACAGATCTCTTTAAATATATCAATATATTAACTGTTGTATCACAATACATTTTAAAAACTCCTCTGAGTTTTCTTAATAAGAGCGATGCTCACAATATCAATTCTAGGAATAAGACTAAACTGATTGTACCACATTGCAGACTAAGCAAAACTGGTGGCTCTTTCACGGGTAGGTGTGTAAATATTTATAACAAAATTCCATTACAATTGATAGAAATGCCATATTGTAAATTAAAAACGTCAAAAGCATTCTTATGCGGAAAAGTGATGATTACTTTCAGGATAAGACTACTTGGACATGACTTTAATATGTAGCCATAAGTGCGTTCTGTAACTGTGAGTAGGAAAAATACTTCTCGGCAGTTTCTTGCCGCTTCTTCTTCCGGGACCACTCACAGTAGGGATTTGATGAAGGGATAGTGTAGTTCGACGTTCGAAAAGTGTTTGTATAAACCAACTTCGAATAAATATTACTACAATTTCAATTTCATACAAAAAAAAACATTATGCACAATACAAATAGATTCCAACTCGCTATTCGACTAAAAATCACCAAATCGCGACGCGCACTGTAGGTCGTTTGTTTAGTTTTACCGATTATTATCACTGATCTTATCGCTGTTCCCTCGTAACAATACATGTTTATAGGACAGCCAATGGGATTCTTAGCCGTTCCCCCTATTACCTGTTCCCTGATAGCTTTATACTACTTATAATACGTAACCCCTAATAGATACTTTGGTTTCAGAAGGAGCCACTTAGATTTTAGAGGCAATTCTGTCTTTTACGCTGCGCACATTGGCAAATTGAACCTTTTCTAGATATAGGAATTATGTATAATAGTAAAATTGGGATTATTTTATGAATTTTTCTGCTGCGATGTAAATTGTCGTTATGTAGATGGTCAATAAACAGAATAAACATTTATGGTGTGTTTGTTAAAATATGAGATGGGCATCAAAACAGTTAATAATACTCACACTCTCTTATCTGCCTTATCCTACATTACATTGTCATTATTATATTCTGTAAAAATAATGATATAACAGCAATAAGACGTTAAAAGTACGAGGTGACATGAAATCTACAGATCTTATAACAGTTACAACAGCTCAGTCTATTCTTTAATCTATGCCAACTTCCCCTGCTTCGGCTACAGACTGCTAACAAATGGCATGGGGATTTGAAAAAGTTTCTCGCTCCTCATATCGCCAAATTGAAACCCGACAGTACTCGAGAATAGTTATATGGTTTTTATTTAGCTTCTCTGATTAACAACCACTTTCCTTATGGAATCAATCGGGATATTTTCTTTACTTACGATTGTAAAATTGGAGAGATATAATAATGACTTCATAAAAAATACAGCTTCAGTGTCACCTGGTGGTAAGGGTGATGACTATTAACCATCAGGAAGACCATAGGCATGTAACGTAATGTATTTTAAAGTTCGCATGAACTTTACACTTTACATATAAAGCCATATCACACATAGCCTTTTTACTGTCAAATTGGGTGATGTGGTGAGAACTTTGAAGTAATCCTACATTCACTCATAATTACTGCTTTTTTCAGTTCAAACAGTTATGTAGGTTTTAAGTACACAAAAGTTATGTAGTTTCATTACTACAAAATTATATGTCGCTATTGTACTTAATTAAAATTCTACCAGAGCAGGATAATTTTGACCAAAGGAAACAATATCATTTAGGTCATATAGTCAATATAATTTAGGCCGTAGGGTCGCGAGCTCAACATTTAAAAAGTTCCTATAAAAACATTGTCAACTTAATTAACGTCCACAGACTACATCTTTTCTTTGTTTATTTCAACAAAATATTATGTTTATTTTGATGTAAGTAATAATACTTCTCTGTTAAAATATTTTATTTATTGAAAAGCATGACTT
>DWPT01008334.1:0-10259 GCA_018251895.1 Agathymus mariae mariae
AGTTTACCCGCGAAGACACTAGGCCCACAGTAATACGCTTGTTTTAAAAGGTGGTCTAAAGTTTTTTTTATTTTTAACTGATATATTAACAATCAGTTTGTAGCCCATCTGCAGGGTATTTCGATAAACCTCACATATCAAAGTCGCTCCCTATTCCACGATGAAGGCATTAAGATTTAACCGTAATAATAATTAACATGTTTTGTGAGAAAAAAGAGCCTTTTTGCACTTCAAATCTACTAAAGTCTTTAATCTTAAATGGCGAGAGTGTATATCGAAATGCTTAGAAAATAGCTAATTATTGTTGTTCGGTGCAGCGAGGATGCAGGGCACAGAAGCGCTACTGGTGGGCGCCGCGTGGACCACGCTTCTTCTGGCTGTACTGGCCACTAGTGCACTATTCTGGTACAGGAGGCGGCAGCAGGACAAGACACGAGGACAATATTATGCAGTAAGTGCCACCAGTACAGCAACCCCGGATGGGACAGAATTAATCGAATACCAGTGTGTTTGTACTTCAGATATTTTTTTTGGTTTTATAAAAATTCTTAAGAGCAAAGCATTGTATATAAAATGACTTTAATAGAAATGCATAGTTATTCTGGTATTTTCGTAAAAGATTATCAAAGAGACAAATTTTTATTTACTTCTACTGAAATATATATTAAGATTGTCTATATTTTTAACCTGAGTCACTTTTGATAATTATTGCATTTTCTATGTTTGTTTGATATGGCAACATTGAATCACAGCCACGACGTACACAGAGATGTTAAGGTGTAAGGGGCTCCATCCATACATGGGCCCAAGCGTGCCTTCCCTGTCCATGCTGTAATTTGCTGAACAATCACAAGCCAAGCTCTCCTGTTGAAAGAAGTTAGACTCCGTACCACCTAGATTAATCCCATTGATACTCATGCAAGTTGTATGGTTTACAAGCTTGGATCTGCCGTTCCCCTTGTCTATCAATTATGAAATGTTTTAACGTGTTTCGGTTCATTAGAGAATCAGTTCCGCACTTCCTTCTTGGTCTAGAAATTTACCATTAGATGCCATTAGATACTTTTTGCCAACTGTATAAAAAACATATATGTTTTAAAATAAATTTGAATATAAACGATTTGTTTTGATCCTTACCCTAAATCGATGTTTCGTTACGATTATGCTTCGGTAGAAAACTATTGCGTGGTAACATGACATAAGTTACAATGATATGCACGCCTTGAAAAATAATTAATGTTACCATTATTGAATTTTTGAATATATACAGGTCGATTTTAAAATGTATAATAAAAGTAAGTAGCTGTACTGATAGCTCTTTCTGAGAAAAAAACTAAGTCTAGCGAAGGGTGTGATTTTTTATGTTCAGAAGAAGTGTCAGCCACCTCGATGTTTATCGTGCATGTTTTTATTATGATTCACACAATCGGCGAGTTTACGATGCGTGAATTTATAATTGTGAATGGTTTGTTGTGGATATGAAATTAATTTTAACTATTCTAAGATTTAATGATTATGAATAGCTCGCTATCAGATGTTTAAATGTCCACCATCGATGGTATTGAGCGGCGTTCGATGTGTGTAATAAATAAAAAAATATTATAACCATATAGAAACATAGTCAAGTAAATAATTTAAGTAATAATAAGTTAAGTAAATAATTTTTGAATAATATTAAATTACTTATTGAACATATTTTTAATTAGTGTAGAGTAGAATGAAAGCTTAAAAGACATTGCTTGGTCTCGACCCGGAACAACTAGAGGTCCAATCAGAGTCGATAAATCTACGGCACAATATCTCAAATTGCCAAACGACAGTATCACAGAATCTGCGATATAATAATTTAAAGTACCAAACACAATTTATAGACAATTACAATTAATTGAATATCTTCAACAATCTATAAGCGCGTAAAAATAATTGAAGAGATCGCTCCGACCGATAACTCTGCCCGCGCGGACTGAATAAAATAAACCTCATTTTTTGCGAATTTCTATATTACTTCACCTGTTGTTAGTTAGGTAGGTATGTATCGGTTTAATAGAACAATTGAATTTTATATCTATTCTCTTCGAAACATTGAACTGAAATTATGCAAAAGCCGTGGCCACAATACAAGCAGAGGTGACAATGCAAAAAGTATAGTAATTTAGTAGTTTGGATACATATTTCAACACCTACAGTATAATTCAGAAATCGAATTAAAAGATTTGCTTTACGTAGAATTTGTAAAAGTATTTTTGTATTGAAATCTTCGTTTTCAAACCACGCGCTGAACCTTGTAAATAGCTATCAACTGTTTACCTACACTTGCAGAATATGCATAACGACGAAATCCTTTAAAAATATAACTTGCCCTCGCGGTTCTTTCGAAAACATGATCCTTACCTTGACAAATAGTAACAAACCAGAAATGATGGATGACTCATCTTTACTTTAGACAACTCTTGCAATCAATAAAGCGATCATCGACACAAGCGACTCTACCTGATGAAGGGTGCCAGGTTCAAATTACGGACACAACAGGAATCTGTGCGCCAGACAAAATTTCTTTCCGAATCTGAGTGTTCTCCATGTCTAAAATATGTGTAGCCTGTCTATCATACTCGGATCAGTGAATTATGTATTATTATTATCTAAAGCCAGCGCATGGTTGTTTGTGTGTTTGTAAGACATATATGTCCGTAACTCGTACCTGCAGTGTATCCAAGAGATGGCGATAAAGTTGAGCGAAACGGAGAGCGGGCAGGAGCACATGACGGATGACAAGTGGGAAGTGCGGCCTGAGCGGCTGGCGATGCATGAGGTGCTGGGCGAGGGCGCCTTCGGAGTGGTGCGCCGCGCCACTCTATCGCCCGGGAACCAACAGGTCGCCGTCAAGATGCTCAAAGGTTTGGCAACACTACCCACATGTTAGATTAATTATATTTCCTTCTTGCTCATTTTCTATCTAGTAACTGAACATTTAAATCCCTTTTTATATTAACTCATCTTTATATCAATATTTCAAATTATATGGTGATAAACTAAGGTTTTTATAGCCTTGATTTCCGTACGTATGTAACATGTAATAAGCTAAGAGAGTATTACAGAGTTCCCGACGTGGGAGGAAGTGCGGTCGTTCCGATCGGAGATGGAGGTAATGAAGAGCGTGGGCGCGCACGCGCACGTGGTGAGCCTGGTGGCGTGCTGCAGCGGCCGCCGCCCGCTGCTCGTCGTCGAGTACTGCAGCCGCGGCGACCTGCTCTCCTACCTCAGGTACACGCAACTTCAGGATACGACAAACAAAAAAATAAACATGTTTTGGTAGAAAATCAGAACTGCCGGGCACAGATGTCTCGTCGTTATTGTGAAACGACTCCAATACTCTGCTCCAGTGAAAATTGGTGCAGACTTAGTGCCCAGGTGTACGAAAGAGGTGTCACTCTCAAATTTTGCTTCTAACGGTCGTCCACTGCATTTATCACGGCACCCGCAGTTGCTTAACGAGATTGTGCACTTACTCAATAAAAACTGTCAGCAGACGCTGTCCAAAGCATGGGGGGGGGAGGATTGTTAGAGTCATAAAAGATCATTACATCTTGTAAAGGCAATACGAAATTAAATTATATATATTTGTAATAAAATTTTCTACGTTACTAACCGAGATCCATGGATTTTTATGGCCGCACTTTAATTTCTTTATTTCCTTTTTCTATCAACGTAAATTTATGTATGTATGTTATCTACGCAAATCACTGATATGTTAGTGGATTTGGTGAATAGTTGAATGTATACTTCGCAGATCTTCCTGGGACATGATGGTGTCCAAACGAAACGCTCGATACAAAAACAACAACAATAAGGAGATCGACTACAGGAACTACCTGTTCGCCGGCAAGGGGCTGGTAGTGAACCGGTTGTACGAGCTGCAGGGCACCGGTGACGAGCTCACCATGCCCGACCTGCTCTCGTTCTGCCGTCAGATCGCCAAGGGTATGGAGTTCCTCGCCGCCAACCGGGTGGTGCACCGCGATCTGGCCGCCAGGAACGTGCTGGTCACCGCCGACAGGACGCTCAAGATCGCCGACTTCGGCCTCTCTCGCGACGTTTACCAGGAGAACCAGTACAAGCAGAAGGGCAACGGGAAGATGCCGCTCAAGTGGATGGCGCTGGAGTCGCTCACGCAAAGGGTGTTCACTACTCAGAGTGATGTGTGAGTTTTCTTAATGGCCTGGTTCCAAATGCGATACAAGGCTCCCTAGCCCCATCAACAGGAAAAAATATATAATCGCACCTCCACGTTAAGCAAGTATGGAGTGTACTCTACGTAGCAAAGTAAATACTGAGTCATTTATTAAGAAATCCATATTTAGATGACTCTGTTTCCATGTTTGATTTGCGACACGAACAGATATTCATGCTTTTTTTTTATTTTTATTGTATAATCGAGTGCGGCAATCCTAATTGGAGTAATTATCGTTATGTGCACAGGTGGTCATTCGGCGTGGTGATGTGGGAGGTGATAACGCTGGGCGGCTCGCCATACGAGACCTTGGACTGCAGCCGCCTGACGCGGCTGCTGCGTGCCGGGTACCGCATGCCGCGCCCGCCGAACTGCGACCCGCAACTGTCAGTACTTCACCACATTATTTTTGCCTATGACTTGTATATTTATCAATACACTGAAAAAGCTATTATTTTGTGCGCACTTGGTTTGCGATCACTTGCCGCTGACACGTTATAATAAATAAAATGGAAATGAGAATCAAGATCCTTGTCTACAACTATTTTTGCTATATTGGGGCGGCCTAGAATACTCTCCCTAATCCCATGCCGGCAGAACAGGGAGTCGTAAGAGGCAACAGAAGCCAGCCTGCTTAGTGGTAGGGCATATGGATTATTATTATTGAGTATTATTATTAAGTCATTAATATCATTACTGGTATTATTATCTTTCCATAATTCCCGCAGCTAGCTACCACCCTCCTACTTGAGTCAGCCGTCTAACGACTCGTCGTGTTCCGGCTGGGGACTTGGGAGCCAGTACTTTCTTTCTTACCTTCTTCTCATTTCCTGGCCGACAACGTCTGATACGTTTGGTCTTGCTGATGTCCGCGGGCGACGGTGACCACTTACCATCAGGTGGCTCATCTGCTCGTTTGTCGGCTATAACAATAAAAAAAACTAGAACAACAGAAGAAATTCTCAACCTATACACGAATACTCTAATGTGTATTAGCCTAAAAACAAACACGGTTTCATGTATATCAACCTAGACGTTGTCCAAAAATTACTAATAATAAGTCTAATCACAATAATAACAATAAAATAGTGGTTTATTCAGTTTAGAAGCCTATTAGAGTTTTTGAGTAATAAATGCTTCGCAATATGAAACAGGCGTATTAAATGTATCAGCGGAGTCGGTCCTGGTAGATGGATATTCTCCTAGGCTTGGTTATCATTACTATATACGTGCTGCGTGTCGTAGGTACGAGGTGATGTTATCGTGCTGGCAGGCGCGCGCGCGCTCGCGGCCCACGTTTGCAGAGCTGCACGCGCGGCTGGACGCGCTGCTGGCGGCGCGTGCGCACCCCTACCTGCCGCTACAGCTGTACGCGCCCGATACGTACCACCCGCCGCCACCCCCACCCCTACCTCCTGCTCCGTACAGATATGTGCGGATGTTGTTCCGGTCAGTGAAATTTTTTGTGTAATCTAATTGAGTGAGTTGTTGCCGAATGTTCAAATATTACTGAATTCGTTCATATTTTTGCTACGGACTATTCGTAACTTGCATTTTTATGTATTTATAAACACAAAGCTATCACTAATTTACGTCTATTTTTTTCATTAATTATTTGCATTGGAAATGAATTAATCATTTGTGTACAATGAAAGTGAAACAAAATATTTTTATTTATATCATTAATGATTGCATGTAAGTCCATCGGTTGATGACAGTTCATTGGCCTCGTCGGAAACTGCTTACTCGTTGTTGCTTGTCTGTCATCATTTAATTATATTACAAATATGAAAATAGCTAGTCAGTCTAAACAGCATTTGTAAACTGACTCTGCAAAGCGAGAGCTCTTTATTATGTTGTCAAAAGTATGTATAGACGAACATTCGACCACTACTTCCAGAGTTCGTTTTAGTCCTAACGAACGTGCCGGTGATGAGACCTTAGCACCTTAAAGGTAACTCGAACCTAGTAGTGATGGGACGCGTGTTGCAGGAGCGAGCGCGTATGGGACCACGGTCGCAGCTACGAGTGGCCGACCTGCGCCGCCAAACGGAACCACTACTCCCCGCACCCCGCCACCCTGCTGTGACAGCCCGCGACCACCTGGCCACGCGGGCTAGCGTCGAAGAATTAGAATTGTAACGAAATACACCGTATGTCTAGTCGACTAACAATTTAATAATCGATGTCTCGATTAAACAATGCTCTCCTGAAGCGAGAGGTCCCAATACGTGTGAATCAATGTAAAATATATGACGCTATCATCAAGGGGCGTCGGATACAGAAGACTAAGAATTTGTGTGAAAACGCCTCAATTTACAGTATATAGAACGCATTTAGTAGTCACAGTGAATGATGTGGGTGTTACCGACCAATCGATCAAAACTACACCGACCATCGCGACCCCGCGCCTTGTCACACTGAAGTGTATGTTAAACTTAAATGTTCATTCAATTACTTTACATGATATAGAACTATTACTTGAGATTTTATAACATAATGTACGAATGTGGCAGTAGGTATACGTACCGTAAGAAAATAGTAGTCTTGTTGTATTCAGATTACTGAATGGAATTTTAAGTGTTTTGTGTAAAGTAATGGGGTAAGAATGTGATTGTTATTAGTTTAGGTTTAGTTTATACTTAGATATTACTAACTATACCAATGATCTCGTGTAAGCCTTCGAGCATGTCTAACACATGATAGTAACATTCAACAGGGTAATTTTCCTTCATAGTTGTATTATATGTGTCTGTATTTATTTTTGTAACTTAGAATAATGAAATAAATTAATCTGTCTATATTATTTCATTTTAGGCTAGCAGCAGTTACCCATAAGATCGAGAGATTTTTCTACCTTTCTATATCCTATTATATCTATCCATACATTTAATAAAATTCTAACTGATCGCTTTCTGTACATTAAGGACGTATGAAAAAAACTATTGTTGGGTGCGTTTGTTAATGCAGTAGAACCTAAAACAATAGATGTTGAAATATTTGTCTGTTTATCTGTTCGTTTGTTCGCGCTAATCTCAGTCGGCTTATCCGATTTCGTAACCCAGCCTTAAAACACTGCAGATGCTATATCTAACCGTAAGGTAGTTTTTCTAAAGCGAAGTGAGGGTAGTTCGCTAACACAATATACTATTTCCGTACCTTTTATGAAAACTACATTCTCAATCGTGCGATTTGAGTACACATCTACTAACGCCAATTTTTGACAAATTGCTAAACTAATGACGTCTGAATATTGAAATCACAAAAAACGAACAAAGGTATTTATCATACCACCTATACAGGTTACCGATACAAACAACTATTCATAAGATATCAATTTAATATATTAACTTTACAATGATACAACTTACAGCTAAATATAAAAATATTAAAATAATGAATGTTTACCGCGTCCCTCGGCCGTTATCACGTGGCCGTCTCGGCCTTTCCGTTCTCCGAAGTATGCTCCGCGTTTTAAACATCACCCTAGTTACACTACGGAAAACTCATACAATAACCCCGCCACGGTCCAGTTATAATAATCTAAAATATGTTTAATTTGTAGGCCGACCTTATACTCGTATGTACAAGAGATATTAGGTATTACTGTGAACAAAAAAAGTATTTTAAAAATTAACTAAAACTTCTTACAATTTTCAAATGGATCCGTCGAATATTTCGAATATTAATTCTTCAACATCTACCGGATTGTGATAATAGAGTCGTAACGAACTGTCTGTTTTATTCAAATGTTCACGTTAGGTTAGGTTCACAGGTGCTTCCAAAATCACTGTCGTATATTATTATATTTTGTATTTCAATATAAAACAAACAACCTATTACTAATGGTCTGATACACCCCTTATTCCTACACCGCATTACCGGTATCAACGTGTATGATAACGAGTGGATTTGTTACTTGAGTCATCAATTTAGCATTATAATGTAAAACTTCAGACCGCGGGACCGCCCCCACAAGTCTCCCACTCATTTTCACGCCATGCCCTGGAACAAGTCGTTTATAACGTGGAACATACCCGAGACCCATCGCACCAATACAATTCTATATAACTAGGACGTCCACAAACTTGAATCCTGGCCAACGGAACGACACGGAGGTCTCCATAACACGCTGCGTTATAAAACTATCGTGATATGACTGACGATAACAAAGACCCAGCACATTTAATATAATATCACACTAATATTCGTGAACGCAAACCCGATGCGTCAGAGGATACATACAATTATATCTGCAATACGATACAAAGTGCGACGTGGCACTAGTTTTTATACTTAGCGAGCATCCAGCATACGGTGGACCACACTTTAAAATCTAATACAAATAAAAATACTATAATCACTTGTTAATGCGGCTTCCCATAGCGCGCGATCACACGCATTCGCGTCGTCACGTGCACGCACGTTGCGTACGTTATACCGTGACGGTCACCCGTCGAGGTACGTTACTGCGAATGCATCCGTGACATCGCGACCAATGAGAAGCCGTCATCACACACACGGCTAAGTGTTTACAAATATCATATCATACCTTAAAAACGTAACAACTACATCGAACCTAAATAGAAAATAAGCATAACTCGACCGAGATGATAGCGTGAACATGTTCTAAAATAAAAAAAACCACTGGCGTCCCCGATGTGCCGCACTTTACACGTGGTGCCTATTAATTATTTAATACAGTATTTACATAGCATTTCAAAGCTCGATTCACTATAGAAATAAAATCATCGTAAATGAAATAATTTCATAATAACACCGCAGTTACACACGAAGCACATTCAATACACTGATATATGTGACCTTGGTTACTATTTGTAACAATATAATATATCTAGGTTGAATTTCGCGGAGATTCAGTCTTGGTAGTGATGGCTGAGTTACAAAAAGGAACGGCAAGATCATTACAAATAAAAACACGGCTGGCCTAGAGTTGACTTTCTTTATAGGAATCTTCTAAAAACATGAAAACAACGTTGCAAGTACTGTGAACCGGGCTCCCGGGACAACAATACTTGGGACAAGCTCAACAACAGTAACCGGGGAATAACATGTTTTATGACTTTAATTTTATTAATAAGTAAGTATTTGTCTACTTCACAATTATTTATATATATCATAAAACACGCGAAGCGTCTCCTTGTTAACACCGTTAAGGAACGAGTACTTTATTAGCTTCCTTCAGGGTAAATTGGCATTGATTTGGTTGAATTCGTAGAGTTACAAAGGTAGGTTTTCTGTGGCTAATACCACGCATGTTTAAAGACGTCTATCTTCATATACAGTGATTCTTGCAAAGTAAATCAGTACTAACTTAATAATAAATAATTGTTCCATTACTAATTATAATAAGTATTTTAATTATACTTTAAGTCCAGCAGTGCACTTTATGAACTTTATAACATGTATATCAGATCGACAAACACGATTGTGAATCATGTTTATTTTCAATTGTAACCTGGTTGGTGCCGGGTTGGAAATGAAAATAAATAAAACAAAAAGTAAACGTACGGAACACAACATGCGCGTTCCAGTACATACATATCGGAACTATGTATATGTTATATAACATACACTACAGACATGTGATTTATAATTGAAAATAATTTCAACGACGGCCATTCAAACATTTTGCCACAACTTGCCTAAAAAGTACCGCACGTTTTACTTAATAGCAAGTAAAAGATAGTGTTCAACAATGTTTACACATGTTAAAACAAGCTGCAAGCTGTTACTTCATACGTAACCCACGGTGCCAATAGCAGGTACTTCATTGTAACGTCAATAAACTGTACTGTTGCACGTTACCACCGTGATCCTTTGGCTACTGCGTAATACTTTTTAGCAATTCATATAATTTTACGATTCGGCTTATTATGCCATACGATTAAATAAAGCATAAACTAGAAATTTCAGCATATTATGTCTAGCATAATAATACTTGCCAAGTGTTACAAACTTCTAGAGTTCGATTCACTTGGTTATCAAAAATATTTATGATAAAATAAAA
>DWPT01008335.1:0-10259 GCA_018251895.1 Agathymus mariae mariae
AATATCAAAGAAAAAACTTGAATTAATATCAAAGAAAAAAAAAATATTGCATAAATATTATAATTGCATAAGTTGATAAAAAATGCTATGCAATAGCTTTACCGCGGCCGTCCCCGAGGGCCATTCTAATTTTTTACGATATTTTTATTTAACCGTATCCGATAAAAAAGTTTCAAGTGAATTTCGAATAGAGGAAGAGTCTAAATGAAACATGTCATGACATCTTTTCGCTGTCTGCGACAGTAAAATTGCCACGGTGTTTTTATCTTTACATCGTTTTTTTTTTTTCTATCATTATAATACAGATAGTCAAAATATTACCTTGCAAACATACATTTTTTTACAAGTCCAAAATGATCTAATTTCCGTAACCGAAATGATCCGAAACAATCGGATAATCCGAATTATTTTCATATCCGTAACCGTAACAAAAACCGGTAATATTTTATTCATATATCCGTATTCCCATCCCAAGTTTCACATCCATAACCTCCCTATATGTAACGTACTGTGTATGGTGATTATAAAGATTTGCTCTTTTATAAAATCAAATTAGTTTAGACTAAAACACAAACATATATTATTGATTTTCAAACCTGCTGCAATACAGCACCAATGACGTCGTACGGCTGGATAGTGGAGTACATGACGGACTGGATCTCGCCAGGAGTCATCGGCTTGTCGAAAACGGTCTCCTTGTGCCCGATCACACCTACAGTTATCTGGAAAATTTAATGGTCCTCGTGATAACCCGGAACATAGAATTACATAGACCAGAAGCGATTTATCATTACAATATTTTTTTAGATACTTGCATTAAAGAGTTTGGAGAGTGATTCAACACTAGACCGGTCGAGACCGGTTTAAGGATTCAACTTGCAGCATACACCCGGCAGTTAAATCTACAGCCACAACTGATTCAATAACTATTCACTACGCTCGCGTCGCCTTTCAAGGCATACCCAGCCCGAGGTCTAGCGCGAACGGTACCTGCTTGCCGTTGACGAGGACGGTGGTGATGAAGGGGCTGATGGAGTCCACCGTGTGGTTGAGCAGCGAGGAGCAGTAGCGCACGGCGCGCCAGTGCCGCAGCACGCCCGCGCTGTGGTACAGGCTCTTCAGCGACTCGAGCGCGGTTGACCCGTTCACCTTACACGAGGCAACACGCGTTACACACACAACTGTAATAAGTAACCGATCCGTCCCAACGTCGTGTACCTGGGAACTGTTGCCGTGCACTGTGAGTCTACAGCCCTGACCCTTCTGAACTGTACAGGAGTCTAGAGGTTTTGATGCCGTTTACTTATTTATTTACACAATACTTGTGTGTTTACACCATCCGCCATACCACGCTTCCGGTTATTACTTTTTCAAATTACATTATATTTATTTTTATATCTAGAACATTATATTGAATGAATACTAAAACAATATTCACTTATGTACTACTCATTGACTGTTTAAAAATAACAATCTGATGCAATGGACATGAAAATTCGATAATGACATGTGGATTATGTCCACTCGTGGTGCTTGAGCTATCACCGCACTGACCAGTTGCGGGAGCAGATGTATACAACAACCACACGTTGAATTGACGATGTTCCCGTGTCGGGTCAGTTGACTGAACCGGCGCCTCAAGCTCACCTCATACATGGGCCCCTCCCGTTCCATCAGTATCCCCCAGAGCTGGCTCTGTGCGAAGATGTTGTCCGTGTTCCGCAAGGCCTCGACGACGTCCGGCGTGGGGCGGTGCTTGTAGCTCTCGCAGTCGAGCGGCTCCTCGCGGTAGGTGAGGGTCCGCGGCACGTCCGTCAGCGACTGGTACCCGATGTACTCGTGCTGCAGCTGACGGAACTGCGTGAACATCTCCGACGGGAACTCGCCTTGGCTCATGAAGTCCAGGTGCTCTGTTGGTCACACAAACTACACTCACCATGGAAGTAAGTACAAAGTTAAAATCCGACCGGTACTGGCAAACCTCATCTGACCAGTACCGGTACAATCATAAGAAATAAATAATTTTCAAAAAAAGAACAAAGAGATTAAATAACCTCAAACATCTTAAAACAGATGAAACAAATATTCTACTTAAACACTCAAGTAAGCAAGTGAGCGCTTAACTCTCGACTGATGAATAGAACAACTAATAAGTTTGAAACCGGCGCCGATAATATTGCGTATACAAAACGCCATAAACAATGATCGTCCTTAGGACAAATCGAAATATGAATCAGTTTAGGTGAATAATATTTATTTTGTTCACTTAAATTTACGAAAACCAGTCTTGTTCTGAATTAAACTTCCCACTTGAACAATCGATCGGCAACCGAGCGCTGAACAAGTGGATACCCAAGTACGGACCCTCCCCGCGCGTCCATTCTACGTGTGCGTCCCTTACCTATGCAGGAGCTGGATATCAAGTTCTGCAGACGGCCGAGGCGCACCTTGACGCCGTCGCAGTGGCCCTTCTTGAGCATGGCGAACAGGTCCAGCATCTGCTTGAAGTGAGGGTCGCGCATGTGCTCCTCGCGCACCAGCAGGCACACCGTGGGCCGACCCGACAACCGCCAGTACCTCAACGGGTTCACGTCGGGTTATTGATATGTATCATTATTGCTGGTACGCAATTAACAAGAGGGCCTCATTGATTGGGGTTAGTTAGTCGCTAATGGAGCTGTCGAATTTTGACTTCATGATAACCGAGATAGTAATAAGGTGCTTTACGTTTCACGGTAACACTCAAGTAATGTGAGATCGGTCGTAGCTCAGAGATTCAGTAATAAGCTGACTTTCCGCTTGCTTCTTGGCAAGGAGGTCCGTTGTCGGCTATTGGCGTAACAAGATCTACTTCAACACGTTGCTAAGTGCTGATTTGTGGACTGATTATGCCTTCAGAGATTCTTTTACATATAACTTTGGTGACACTCGCTATAGATGATGTGCGCAACAATCGTTCGCCCTGAGCGCAGTTTATACATCCCAATTAATCTTGAAAGGAAGTAAACTGACCCTGGTTTTACGGAAAAGTTAAATAACATCGTAGTAGCCATTGTTTCCTCTCTTCAATGAAATCGTTTTATATCTTCAGATAAAAATTGTATATATGACAAAATACATACTTGCCAACGAATTGCAATTCGGTCTTTATGTCGTCGATGAGGAGGGCCATGTCTCTGTACAGATAGAACTCGGACACTTCGAATATCAGCGGATAGCAGAGCACGGTCATGCCGCACACTCTGTAAATCTAAAATGATAATAATGATCCAATTATTTATAATTGTTTTAAACTGAATAACAGAAAAACTGCTATCTTCGTGTTATTAATTTATGTATAAAAGATTGTCAGTCTTCTTCTAAGATCGCATGTTAGAGGCCGATAATTGTATAGGATAGAAAGTCGGAGAATCTGTTTACACAACGTGAAGTGTAAATGTACTTTCTTACCTTGCTAGTACCCAAGGAGCCGACGGGTCGAATGGGGCGTCCAGTAAGCTTCAGCTTCGGGCACACTCCTAACTCCCGATATATGTGGACCAGTTGTGTAGAACTGCATATCTGAACACAAATATATTTATAGGGACAAAACACTCCAAAGTTCCATTCTACGTTTAGTGTAATACAAAAAATGGCAATTATTGACGATCCCGTAGCCAGTTGGTGGTGGCCGTGCTCGCCGAGCGACGGGGCACCGGGTCCGATGCCCGGCCGGGGCAGACGTTTACGTCACAGATGCATGTTCTCGGGTCGTGGATGTTTGTGATATGTCATTTGTGTGTGTTCATGCCGCCCGTAAAACGGGGAATCCACGGGCGAGATGAGTGTGTGCACGTTTTTTTATTTATTACTAGCGGCCCGTCCCAAGTCACAAAATTCACACTTCAAAAAAATTTCCGGTTCGACATAGGACATAAATATATTATGTAATTTTTCAAATGAAGTTGGTACGGGCCGCTATTTCTGTATATCGTCGCTTTGGACATGACAAGAAGCAATTCGTACACAGTTAAACTAACCTGTACCGGCTCCACCTCGTGCGGCGTCTGCGTCTGTATGCCGTACGTGCCCATCATAGCCTGCAGCCGCATCGACTCTGCGATCAACACAACTTGCACCACCAGATCTGTAGCTATGCCCTGGGTTTATGATATTAATATTTACTGAATAATTTTTGGAACAAACACTTTTATAAGTTAACGTTGAACTATAATTCTACTTGATGTAAGTGAATATAAAGTAGGGCGTGTTAAAATCAAATATAATACCATAAATCTATATTCCAATATCACACTAATTTCGTCTGTTATTAAGTTATTGCGCTCTTTTCACTTCAGCTTTGAAAATATGCCCACTGTTATGAGACGCTAGATATTTATTTAAACAAATATTACAGTCATGATATATGAAAAGAACTTTTATTATCATCAAGTTATAATTTTAAAGCTTAGACAACAGGATACTTTTTCAAAATATACAATCTCTGCTCTGTCATCATACTATTAATATAATTTGAAAGAAAAAAACTAAAGAGAATCACGGTTTTTGAGAGCCTTCGTCTTATTATCACTCACGGGCATACTGTATAGTTGGCGTCAATAACAACGTACATGTTTCTGTTCTGAGTTAAGCAAGATTATTATAAAAAATAACTGTGCTTAGATTTTTCAGGTGGTCTGTCTTTGGATTTTACGATGACAAAATTCAACACCATAGGTACCATGTGTTCAATCATACACATGGACGAACCATAATATGCGCTGTACTAACGTTAAAGTGCACGCACCTCCATAGACATACGCCGCCTCTCATTGTCCTAGGCAGAAGCTATCGACCGGCTAACGCTTCGATTAAAACATACCCCTTTCGCTTTGTCACGATCGCCGGTTCCTGGTACTCCTTATTCGGCTTTTCTTTGCGACGTCGCCAATTTGATTTATTTAATTCATAATTTCATAATTATTGAGCAATAATTGATTGAACTTTTAAAGCCAATTAAGCGAACTAATATCAGTTGCAGTAACATTAATATTCGTAAGATAAACAAAAATTTTGATAACATTCACGCATGCCCAAACACTACAATAATTTGTATACGTATCAAGTAAGTCAGAAAGGTGGAAAATAGATATTTTGAAGAAGAGAAAAAGTGAGTTAAACTAATTTATGACAGTTTAAGTAGTAGCAAATAGTATTGTGCCAATTGCGATACAGATAACAATAAAATAAATACACATACATACATTGATCAGATCATTGTGTTGTAATGCAAAATGCGTACATGCATAGTTCAGCATAACCAATATTTTATTATTCGTTCACGTGCCATTATATTTGAATACCTAAATACTCACAAATGCTGGTTTGGCCTTCGAAATGAGCATGAAATAAATAAATAATATTTTATATATATATAGTTTAAATACAGTTAATCATTGTTTCTTTGCATCACGTGCATTTTAATACTTAACTCGTTTGGTGACGTTTACTCAGTAAAAAATTTAATCCCTTGTTTTTTTGCTTGATACAATCCCACCTGATAATGAGTGGCGATGTAGTACTCGGTATTGAAGCGTATCAATGTCTTAGTTACGTGAAAGCGTACGTACCTTATTAAGATGTAAATCTTTTGAGAAAATGGGAAGTAAATGATTCTAGGTAAATGTATAACATATTTATTAATTTGATAATAATTCCTTGCATTACATAGTTAAATTGAAAATATTACTTTTTTAAAGTGGCGAGTGCCGTGGGTATACACAATACAACGGCATTGTAATAATCCAAACACATATTGACATATAAACTAACCCACAGATGGGGCCTTGCTAGAACTTCCAGCCTCGATCAATCTTCGTTTTAAGTTAATGAATCGTTTCGTATCATATCCTTTTGCATCGTATTACATTGTACCGTATCACCCTGTATCGTGGCATGTTATATCGCATCATACTGTCTACGTACCTGGAAAGCGGAGTATCTGCCGGCGCGGCGCGGCCGATTGTAGGAAGGCAGGTAGCGACGGATGGGGTCCAGTTCGTTCACGTGCAGCAGTCCGCCCGTCAGCAGCTGCGCCAGCACGAACATGGCCTGCGCCCACAGGAACAACCCACCTGTGTCTACACCGACGGTTACACACTGACACTAGATAATAGCAAATAAATTGTCGATTACAAAGCACATTAAATTTGATTTCACACAAAAATACGATGTTTATCAAGCTATGAATGAGATTCAAAAACGGGTATTATAGATATGTGTGTCGATCGTGCGTAAAGAAACTACGGGGTTTCACAATATAAAATGATTGTGACATCTTCGAGACCAACTTGCTAATTGTACTTTATCACTCATTAAATACATATTGCACAAATTGGTAACACTCGTATGTGGCTATTAATATGAAAGTAGCAAACGGGCATACAATTCTCCTGCTGGTAAATATAAATATGGCCACTGGTGATAAAAAATAAAATCTTCCTCTACGATTGATATACTTATGACATTAGTATCGTGAGCGCCGTGAACACTCACTTCAATGTATCTGTCACAATATTTGTGTGCGTAGGTTTATACGGTACTGGGTCGCTTACACTCATAAAACGTTGCTTGAAGAAGTTTGTAAAACTCCGATATACCGCTTTATTTGATAGTAAGAACCTATTTATAAAGACGGAAATTTAACGTCACATTATACCTATGGTCATACATATAATCGTCAATTCAGTTTTTAATTATTTACATTAGAAATATATTTGTTGCGCTAACGACCCAGCATCCCGTTTGGTAGCGTCGGGTTCATCTCGGCCGGGCAGACGCGTATGTGACAGGTAAATGTTTGATACCGGGCCGTGGGTGTTTGCAATGTCATGTTTGTGTATATCCGTACAACCGACAACACAGGGAATCCTACTGCGGCGGTGTGAAAATGTGAACGTTTGTATATTATTATAATTATATTAACGACAAAAACATTTTATAGTTTTTGAAGCAAGAAAATGACATCTGATGGCGGTCAAAAAACAATTTTTTTTTTTTATAAATTACTGACTATTTTTATTATCATTTAATAAAAGCGTAACTTTTGACTGAACTTTCAACTGAAGGAACAATCATAGTTTGGCAAGGACTGCTTGTGACGTGTATGTTAACAGTGCAACACTATCAATAATCTATCTAGGTGCAACAATTAAAACAAAAGCGTCAATTAGTCGATACACTATTAGCATACTTTTACGCAGCAGAAAAGGTGCCTAGATCAAAGCAAAACATATGTTAATACATCCACACACCAGAAAATTAGTCATAAGGAAAACAGGTCATTCTCTATGGAATACAAAATTACCTTTATTTTCAGTATCACCCGGTTGGTCTGTAATTATACATTTATCTTTTTATATAGCTACTGCTTGTTGCTCTTACAACATGGCCACATCTAACAGACACAATACGACTGGTGTCAAATGACTGCATTTACATTGCAGAAACAGACCTACTGTCCAACTTGAGGTCAGAGACCACACACGATCAGGACTCCTGTAGTCCGAGATGGTAACACCTCTACTCTAAACGCGACTAGCTGCAATACATAGTTGAATGGTTGATTGAAATAGATAAAATGAAAGCAATATATGATTGACTAATCAATGTATAATTTTTTCTATTATCCTATTCAAAAGATTTATCATTTATCATCAAGAAACAGCGGAAGAAGTTTATCTACATCTCATCTCAATATTTGTGTTAAATGCAGATTTTTTATATGTCAAACTCGTAACTGCCGCAATTATTAAAGTGAATTAATTAATTATAAGTCTTTTTAACAAATGTCTTAGTAGTTTATCTAAAAGTTCATACTACAGTAAAGTTTACCGACAAGTTGTGTTTTCTCGTGTTAAATAATATTGAACTATTTATAATATAATTATAGTTGCAAGTTGCGAGACGTGAAACAATAAACTTACTTGCTGGTATTCTGCGGACTGAATAAGGTTCGCTTCGTTCACTGTCAATACCTTCACGAGGCACGTAATAATACCACGGTATAACCGGATCTAAAATTAGAAAAAATATTTAATACATTTGTTCAAAAAGGAGATTTTCCCATGTGCGTTTACCGCGCGGAAAGTTATTTTCTTTTCCGCACTAGTGCTTTTTGTTTTCCAAATGCATATAACCTCGAAATGCATGAAGGAGGTTTTTAATGAAAAGGTTTTCTATACATTTTTTTAAATTATATACGTATTATGTAAACAAATAAAATAAATAGCGCAATTAAAATATATTTGGAATTTAGATAAATTATTGTCACTGAATTGGCCGAACACATAGAAACCGTTGCCCTGGCACGTCCTCTAAAAAAAAAAACTCCCGCTGATTTTTTTATTTCGTTACATTTTTTCGTAATGTATTAAATAACGTCGTCCGATACACTTGCGGCATTGTCGCCTCCACTCGTCTCTATTGGGTCAACAAACCGTGACTCGAAAAACAATCACATACGTTCCGTACTTGTATCGCAATGGAATATTATTGATCTATATTTAACAATACACCCTTGCTTAGCACTTAACAAAACATATGTAATATAATGTGTTATTTTCTCCACATAAAAGATACGTAAAGAGTTCCCCACTCTTGGGGTTAATGTTGGGCTTAAGGAGGTTTACAAAGTCTACAAAAGTGAGGGAAAAACGAAAATCACAGTTTTCGTCGTTCAGTCACAACTACCATTCAGAAAGCTTTCGGATAGCTTTACAAAATTTTAAGAGAGTAGGGCAGTGGGTGGTATATGTCTGTGATCTACATGGACAGACGTTACCTCCGAATTCATCCATATATATGCGAGATTTCAGCAACTTTTGATACTCCTCCACTTGCTCGGGCAGAGTTTTGAACACGCCATCGATAATCATCATCACGTAGAACAGCGGCCATTCGGACTCTATCCCGTCGAACTCCTTCAACTCTCCTTCATTGTAATATCTCCTGTTAGGGTCTTCTAGGACACATTTGTATCCGTCTCTGCTAAACCTTTTAAAACCATATCTGCCTTGTAGCCGACTCAGTATGTTGTTCTTTGTTAACTGAACTAAGAGTTCTTCGTGACTGGCAAAAGCCGGGAATGAAATTGTTGGCAGCAGTGCAGCATCCACACCCTGGGAATTAACATTCATTTAAATAAGCCCTGACTGTAATTCCCAAATTATGATTTTAAAGTGAAATTTACGAGGACGGGTACTCACGATCAATGTCTAACCGTGACTATGATTCATGTAATTGAATTGAATAATCAATAAAAAAATAATAGAAATCGTTTAAGTTAAAAGTCCTTAATTGTTTAAATTGTTATAGAAAATATTATATGCAAAAGGATAAAAGTAATAACGTATTTATGACTGAAAAGTTTATAAAGAAAAGTTATCGGTAGGTATACTATTTTATATATCACATACACATCGCATTTATAAACAAGAAACAAGTAAGGAAAATTCAGAGGAAACTATTTATAAAAATATATTTTAATTCTGTAATGATTATTTTATCATTTATGATCCATTTATGAACGTATTGTAGAACCTTAGAACTGGATTCTCGAGGCAGCATTGTTTCGAAGATGCTCCTATTTCGGTTGTGAGCGTCAATATCCACATAGATAACACTCCAGGAGGCTCCCTTGTCACCAAACAAGTTGCACCCGTTGATCGCTTCGAGGGCTGCTTTAGCCATGCCTGACAAAAATTGGGTTACAATAAGGAACTGTCAGCAAATCTTACAAACACATGATAAAAAAATATTAACGGATTATTTCGATATCATTACATACTTAACAATAGCATACCTATAGACGAAGCATGTATTTCTGGTTTCCCATCATTGTATTTAGTGCCTCTTTCCCACATACCATAGTCTGGGGTCCTGTATGCGCGCTCCACGTAATATACTAAATTTTGTACAAAAGCTACTTCGTCCTAGAACAAAATTTCAGATTGTTTTTCCAAGGCCATTACGTTATCATCAAATGGAACACTGCACAATTCTTTCAGAGAACCTGCCTCCTGGACATGAATTACCATGGCCAGTATCGATATCTCTAAAGAGGTTCAGGACTCAAACCGGCCGAAGCGAGGTAAACGTGGCCAGATGGTATTTACAAAGTACCGATGTGAGCTATTCATGCGGTGCGGTGCAGACATTGGCTCATTTGATATAGTGCCCTGCGTGTCCTAATACCTGCACGCAGGAAGACCTTATGGCTG
>DWPT01008336.1:0-10257 GCA_018251895.1 Agathymus mariae mariae
ATTGGTGGTTGTGATGGTTGGTGGTGTGTTGGGTGGGGGGGGGGGGGGGAGGAGGGGGGGGGGGGGGGGGGGGGGGGGGGGTGGGAACATTGATGTTAAGTCAGTTTCACATTTAAGAGATCATTAATGTAAATTTTGTAAAGAAGTGGTCCTAAAATACGTTTTCATTGAATGTTCAATCTCTAAATATTGTGACTACTTCAGTTTGCAAGCCAATGTTACGGTTCTCCGCGACGTTATTTGCGCATTTCCACGACAATAATTTATGAAAAACAAAATTAAACAGTTGTTATCGTTATTATTTTAACGTCGTAAGTAATCTCCCCCATTTACAACAATTTAACGCACCCGAAACAATTGTTATTCGCTTTTATCAAGTGTTTTATAAATTACTCTGTTTATATCCACCAACTAAATTTTCCTCATGAATCATCCTTCTACCTATAGAAACTAAATTAAGACCTGCAAGATTGTTTTTTAAATTATGTCGGTCACACAGGCACGCCTTGATTTTTACTATGGTAAGTATTTAAACAAGTGTAGGACAAGAACCGTATAAGTGTATTAATAATATACAAAAATAAAGTGTATTTGTTTATGTTACAGAAGGAGACAGAGCACTCGTGCTCGATCGGTGCAATAGAGGACAACAAGTGGTCGGGCTGTCAGGCGTCGTGCTCGTATGGACGGTGCGACGGACACTTGCCGACCGGGGACTGTGCGTGCCTGAACCCAGCCCCCTGTCCTGCGTGCACCGCGAAGCCCAACGAGACATGCAAGAAGTGCGACACGGCCAAGACGCTAGCCCTCGAGAACTCCAAAACTAAATGCAAGCTCGAACAACTGAGGCTCGTCATGCAACAGAAGAAGGAGAGACGCGAAGCGAGGAAGCTGAAGACCCTCCCGTACAGTGCACCGCCCAAAGCCATACCGCCCGAGCAGCCGCCCGCCCTGCAGGAGGAGATCGAGACCGTTGCCTAATGCTGCAAATTTACAACCTAGTCGATTCATTTCCACGAGCGCAGTATTGCTGAACATTGAACTATACATATTAGTTTTACGTGATTCGATTCGGTTGATTCGACAAAAATAGTAGAAAAGTGAATCGTTTTTTTTTGGACAAATCCGTCGTAAGCGCCCGTTCGTCTCGTATTAGACGCGAATCCGGTTAGAACCGAATCTCTGGATGGTACTATTCATACTGTGTTACGTTCGACGAACGTGCCGTTACGGTGAGTCCGCGAACGCGTTGACAACGCTTTCATTTGAAAGCTCCATCCAAATTTTTATTGTGAACGGAATATGCGAAATGTGTTCGATTGGCGCGCGCCCGATATACGGAGCCGCTCGTGAAATGAATGTCGTCGGTGTATGGGTTACGGGAGATCGATCGTCTGTAGGAACTTCGCACGGAGGCATTTTACTTTGACATTCGACACGACTTTTGACTACGGGGCGGACGGCGCCCCGACATATTCTAAATTACCATTTATTATAAGTTTGGATAGTAGACGTAAATATTAAGTGCTATTATATGCATGTACAAATGATAAAAGATAAATTAGCAAAATCCTAGTTGATAGTAATCGCATGGGGTCTCCGACGGTTGCCTGGTGCGGCTATGAATAGATTTTTGTTGTTATATTATTTAGTTTATATTTTATTTAATCGGGTCAGTCAACTTTTAAGAAGCTTTGTATGTAGTAAAAATTTTTGAAGTATTTTTTCTTTACTTTAAATTTTCGACTTGAGTTTACTATCACTTTTTACACGGAGTTGGATGTATGATGGACACAAATTTTAAGATTAAATTGCTTATTAAAATTCAAATTAAATATCCGACTTGTTTCCACAAAATATTATTTTTAATTAGTAATTGGCACTGTTATTTTTAATTATTTCTTGTTTTATTTTTTCTCTCGGAAATATGTTGTTTAAAATAAATGTTTTCTTGATTATACTGATTTCGTTTAGTTTTTTGGTCATTTACATCGTTGACACATAGACATTGAAGTATTTTAAGAATTACGGCACAGATGCAATCAACAAAAACCACACAACAGCCATATTAAATAAATAATACACGGTTAAGAATAGTTTCTCCTAACATAGCGGTAAAGTGCTTTTTGATTAAGTATTTTATAACTATTATAGTTGTTTACAAAATATAATAAAAATACATTAATACTACTACTTAATTAAGAACTTGCAAAATCAATATTTACCTGTATTTACTTAAGGACAATACATTAACTAAACATTGTTTGTTTTACATAATTTGCAAGCTTGCGACCTAGTCTGTGAACTGATGTTTATTACCTGAGGCCGCGCTCTACACGTGCTACTTAGAAATATGTTTCTAAGCAATATTTATAGCAATGGACCTTATTAGGTCGATTGAATTTTAAGCGACGAAATATAAAAAGACTGGTATCGATGATTGGACCGACCTCATAAACTTATCCAATTTCTTCAGAGAATACATTGCGTGGTAGTATTTCAATGTTTGCGTCGAAATAACCATGACAGCAGTTTTTGTTTGTTTGGCGGTTAATTTATCTTGCATCAAGTAATTTAAATGGAATAACACCGTTGCAAGCGCTTGGTATATGGTTAGTTTCGTAAGTTTTAACAATTCACATTCGGTTAAACAAACTCGCTACCTTTGGATAGATGCCAGCAACAAATTTAAGTATTTTGTGTGCCTGTCGTATATTTTTCTTAAATGTAATACGATTTCGTTGCGTATTTGAATATGATACCTCTCGAAGTGCAGCTCAAGAATCTAATTATAGGAAATAAGTAACCGAAGATGAAGCAAAAGATAAAATAATTTATTTTCATACAAAAATATTCAGATGAACCTCGCAACAGACAATTATCATGAACATAAAAGTGTAAAGGAATATAAGATTCTACATAATGTAGAAGTAATGTATATTTAACTTCAAGTTAGATCCACTACAATTAAATTAAGTTTATCGGTTTGTTTATGGTATTGCATAATGAAAAATATATTTTTCAGATTGTAGAAATAACTTGCAAATTTATGATGATAACAGGTTATTCTAATAACAGATAATAAAATAGATTATCACTGCCAAGTAAAGTGATGTATTTTAGCAGCTGTAAGAATATATTAACTGTAATGGAGTTTATGTTATGAAGTGGGACGTCCAACTCCGAAACTTGTACCGAATATTAAATTAGAAAGGACTTTGCTAATTAATTATCGATGTTAAAATAATGTTCGAAGGTTTTCGAAGCACCGGTTTTAGGATGGAAGTTCTTATATAGGATGTTGAAATGCATAGCAATAAATGAATCCTTACATTTCCGATAATGCAAAGTGCCTCTCGATGTTTAGCGATTATACATTAATAAATATTCTGTGTTGTGCCATATATGTGATTTATAGATTCATATTTGTGTAAAAGTGATGTTGTATACCGGCTTCTATATTTATTTTATTGCGGTGAATTTGAATAGTAATTATTAATCTTCTTAAAAATCATTCGAAACTCGCTGGGATGAATTTTAACTGTATCCTTTTATACTGAACAATACTTGGGTTTTTACTCTTAAACAATAGAAATAAAAATGTGGATGTCAATTTGACTCAAACTGATGGTAACCTTTTTTGGAGTCGCAAAATTATTTTGTTTATTCCATTATACGAGCTTTACGACATATTTAAATAAATTTACAATTTCACAAAACTCGATTTTATAAAAATCTACGTGTAGAATCCTATAAGCTTATCTGTTTTTGGAGAGAATCCGATTTGTTTGTGATAGATTTTAAATCGGTCTCAGTTATTAGAGATATATGAGTGCCAGGATGATGTGTGTCAATTTTTTATACGTATCGTAGCATTTTCATTTCACTAGGAAAAGTAGCGCGTAGGATATTAAGTCATTAGTCGTGCGTTCTGTTATACGTTATTCACATTTTTGGATCCCTAATCTTAAGAAAAATTTATTCATAGATGAAACGATATTTAAAAAACCTAGCAACAAAAAAAAAGATAATAAGTGACTTGAACAGATTAATAAACACTTTTCAAAATAGGTGGTCATGTAGCTCAATGGCGTCAGATTGCGGGTCCCGATCAATAAACTATAACTGATAAAGAAACACGTGTAAAATTCTAACGCGTTTCGAATGAAATAATGCTGAGATCACTGCAACATGTATAGTTTTAAAAATATTAGACCGGTGTAACAATTAAGTTATCCTAAATGATCTTTAATATACACCGTAACTACTTATTCACTTGTTTAGACATTTTTTTGATGTTGTTTGTACATACGTTTGTTACCATTTAGTCGAGAAGGGTTTTATTTTAAGTATTGGCCACTAAATTTTGAGTAGGTTTGTGGCAGTGAAGCGTAAATATTGTTTTTGTCCTTGTACTTGCATGTCTAGTAAGGAGAATAAAGTTGGTAACAAAAATTATAAGTACGTTGTTTTTTCACCTTCTGAAATACTCGATTGAAGTTCAACGCTTTAACTTTGTACTGTATCAAAAGTTCCAGTTTATTTAATTATCGAAAGGCGCGAAAACGCAAGGCCTACAATTTATCAGATTAACTAACAATTAAAGACCCTTCAGAAAGAAAACTTGTGATTGAAATCATGCAATATCTTTAAATGTCATATTCTGTACTCGATTACTTGCTATATATATTATGTATTTTTATTTGATACCGAGAATAATTTTAGTAACATAACATAGATGTTCGAATTTTTTTAGTAATTCGTCCCTGATTTCAAAATGTAAAAAATAGCTGTATTAAAGCCCTAACCGATCAGAATTTATTCATTGTCTAATGTAGTAGAAACGCACGTCCTGTTTTCACATACCGTCGAGCTAATATTTACACGTTTATCAAAGGCGCCTTTGATGAAAGAAACTAGTTTGAAAAGTTACTTCATTTATTCAACCATTACCTATTACTAATATTTATGATATCCAGTAAATGTCACTTCAGAAAAACTATATACATCAAACGACGTTAAAAAAGGGACAAAGAACAAACATGTGCACTTCTCGTAAATTATTTTATTATATAAAGTTCCTCTCATATAAATAGCACATAACCCACACGTCATGCACACATGCACCGAGCGACGCACTCTCTCTACCAGATATAAAATAAGAACTAAAAACACTCGGCAGAGAACGCTTACATCTAGCAGAATAGAGGATTCATTAGAAGAGCGATATGTATAGTGTTAGATGTACGCGCTCCCAGCCAACGCGCGGCGATCGGTGCTTATACTGTGAATACACGGTTCTATCCAGCGATATAGTGTATCGAGTAGAGATACACAATCCGCATTCCAGATGGCGCTGGCGTAAAATTGTCAAAATTGTCATTTGACCCTGTTTTCAGTATAAATGCAATACAGACACATGTTAAAATACAGAAGTATTATATTTTTCATAGATAACTTTCACTTTTCTATAATTTTACCGTATCAATTTAGTATATATTATAATTTAAAATATTTGAATTTTCTTTTATTGTCGGAAACTAAATAAGATCAATTTTAAATAACAAATATAATGCGTGTTGCAAAATTTTGTGACTTGTGAAAAAATGTAAATCAATGCCGAGAGAATAATACAGGGCTTGATTTAGTATGAGACTTCACTAGTATCTCTAACATAGTGTTGTGTCAATATGGATCAACCGAATTGATCCAACTTGGTCGTTTTCACAATTTAACAAAGAACCGTGTATTCGCGGCATCGGATACGTTGCGTCTAGAACAGTAAGGTGCTCATGCCACCCATCTCTGCTTGTTCCTTGACGAATATTTCGAAGTACTGGTAAATGATGGTGACAGCCAGAAGAATTCCAGTCCCGGAGCCGATGGCTCCGAGGAAGTCGGCCAGGACCGAGAGGGCTCCGATGCAGAGGCCTCCGAAGGCAGCTGCTGTAGGAATGTACCGGTTGAGCTCATGGATCATAGAGTTATCCCGATGTCCGCGCATCACCATCTGTTGTTCCTTCAGCTGTTTTGCAACCTAATGGGTGAAATATTCAAGATTTAATTGATAATCACGTTAAGGCAAATTGTTAATATTAAAAAAATTAGTTGAGCATTCTTTGTTACACATATTTTTTCATTTTCATTCAAAACATTTGTTGACAGGGCATTGCTATTATTGGTTGCGGAGCTCTATGGCCTGATGGTTGGTAAGAGCTTTTACATGCAAGACAACCTGCTCTGCTCCAAAAATTCGCGGCACATTTAGCTACAACTGTCGAACAACCTGTTAACAGATGACTCTACCACTCACTACTTAGTTAAAAGTTTTGGTGACATAGGAAAACCACAGGGCAGTGGTGATTAGTGTATATTAAAATATGCTTTATTTGTGTTGAGTGCGTACATCACATTGTGCGGATAGAGTGGGGATCAGTCCGTGTTGAGTGCATTAATCCCAACACATGGTGATGGTAAATGAGTTGAACAATCTTATATAATAATAATACAGTTTACCATTACTATAAATCGGTCAGGTATGCTTAAAAAATGAATGGATTCCCTCAAAATATAAACTTGCAGATGTTTATTTCTGCATAATGCAGTGTAACTTACATCCTTAGCTGATGATCCTGAAACATCAATCCAGGTCTTGGAGAAGAATGCGCACGAGCCTAGCATGAAGAAGATGTACAACACTGCATGCACTGGATCATGGGCGATGTGTGCCAGTGACTCTGGCGGACTGAAGTAGTAGCACAGTCCGCCCACGGGGTACGCCCGAGCGGGACCACCGCCGCCCACGTCCGCCCAAACTCCCAGGAGGTTCACCAAGAAGTTGCCGCTGAATTTAACTGCCAACATCTGTTCATGATAAAAGGATCCTGAATAAGTATGTGAATAAATAATGCTCACACCTTTACAGCCCTGCACTAGGATTATCTATATTATATCGACAGAGCTATGGATACAGAGTTAAGCCATTACAAAGGGGATCTTTTGCATCACAGGCAAAGTCAGACTCAAATCATCTTAATAGAAATTGATTTGAAGCTGATTACAAAGATTATATACAACTAAAAATTATTTATATACAATTTTAGTGCTAGAAAACCAAATAAACAATTTGTTTATTTTAAGGAAAAAAATTGCTCACCAACTAACTCATTCCACTCTATACACTGGAGCAGCATGGTGGAATACTGTCCAAGCCATCTATGTCATATGATCCATCACTGACAGATTCTTAGAAGTATAAAAAACATACATAATTGTACTTACTTGAGAAATAACGTAAAGATTGGAGACGAGGGCTGATTGTAGGATGATGGGGATGTTCGATGTGTAGAACAGCTTGATAGGGTATGAGGAGTACTGGCCGCGGTACCGAGCCGACTTGATCGGTAGGTCCACGCGGAAGCCCTAGCAAATGGTTACATTATCAGTTACAGAACTTGTGATTTATATATTGAACTTAAACTTTACACAATAGGAGTAGTTGTAGCCAGAGACTTTGAAATTAATTAAACTTTATTGTAGAAATAATTCATGACACAGGATTTAACTATATATATATATATATATAATATTGGGCAGTTTATGAAACTTTACTAAATTACTTGAGTTATTTCATAATATGTAGTCCAAATTACAAGAAATAAAATATGTGCAAAAGTAATTCCTAGTCAAAGGTTCCTTCAGTAGGCCCTAAAAATAGTGATGCAGTGAGGCTGTGTGCCTAAATTATATATCAAATACCAAAATGAAATTATTTCATGTTATTCTTTGTTGGTGCAAGTCTGCCAATCATAATATCGATACAAAATTCATTGTATGACCTTCTTGTTACGTTGCGTATACTGGTACCAGTTGAGCGACAGAGTGCCTATATACCTGGAAGTATATCACTATGGCGAAAACGAGCACGGTGGCCAACAAGTTCATGAGGTTGGGCAGGTTCTGTCTGTAGAAGGCCTCGCGCAGCGCGCGCACCTTGTCCGGCCGTGTGGCCAGCAGGTGGAACAGCGCTATGACGGCGCCTTCGAACTCTGTGCCGCGACCTGACACACACAAACACGCCATCATCAGACATCACCATCATGGTAGTATCCTTATTTTCCCAATGCCGGGCTCGGGTCTCTCCTCACGGCGAGACGGGTAAAGCCATAGTCCGCGACGCTGCCCCAGCGTGTATCGATTTCACAGATATTTATGGAACCTCCTCAGATGTGTCAGTTTACTTCATCGATCGAAGCGGATAGTAATTAATTTGTAATAGGCACATAATTTTGAAAACTAAAGGTGCGTGCAGGATACAATGATGAATATAACATTCATATTATGAATATATAAAAACATACCAGTGTTTACGGTAGCAGGAGAGAACGCTTTCCAGACTATAGTTTCGCAAATATTCGTGGCGATGAACAGGGAGATACCAGAGCCGAGACCGTAACCTGGAACAAACCAAAATTAACAATACATTGTAAACTTCTTATAGTTTCCGACTAAGCATAATGTCCGGGGGCAACAATAAGACTTTTACAAAGAAAACGGCACGTCACCGGTTAAGAATACTGCACTACTAACCATAAGATGTACGATTGTACATTGTATCGTTAAACATATATAATTATTTAAAACAATCTATATAGAATCAGTTACGTTATACGCACTCGTACAATCCCCAAATACATGACAAAATTTTAAATAATTTAGTACTTCTGGCACAGCTGTATTCACTGGTTTAGTGTGAATGTTTTTCTATACGTTATTGTGATATTTGTATGATACTTTAAAATGGCTGAATATTAAATCAACATATTTTCACAAAATTGTCCCGCTTAAACTTAAAACAGGTTTCATGAAAATGTCGTATCTACATTATTTCAGCGACACGTTTTCCATATAAATATAGTTAGCCCCGTTCGCTATTATTACATCTTTGTAATACAAGTGTCAATGACGTCATAATATAAAGATAAGGCTGGATGAATGCTGAGGAACAAGCGGCGCAAGTACTGAAACAACTCAGAACCGAAATTGCAAAGGCGCTGCACTCGACATAGGTGTAAGTGACGAGCGTATACTGTGAAGCAGACCCGTATTCCTGTCCCGCTCCTTCTGTTGTTAAGAAGGGAAACTACAGGAGTAACAAGTTTAGAGTCAGGGACGGAAATTTATGCTTACGTTTTATTAGAAGCAAGAAAACAACCATCGTATATTTATCGTCCATACAAAGTTCACTGCGCACGCACCGATTCATTGTTCTAATGTTCATGGTTGTTCCCGCCAAATCATAAAAAAAAGTATGTTCAACAGACTGCTTAAGACTTGGAATAGATGACATAATACGAAAGTTAATGAGTTAGTGCAATTGCATTACAATCAATTGCCCCAACCAAAGTTTTGTTTGCTATAAGTTTGCCTATGTAAGCCTATGCTTTTTTTGAAGAACTCAACTTCTTCGTACGTTACAAACTATGTTACGCCTCAAATTTAATCGACAGTACCCACCCTTCTGCAAGAGCTCGTCGAGTAGCAACACGATGAGACCGGCCACGAAAAGCTGGATGATGATGAGGAGGCACACGCCAGCGCCGATTTCACTCGGCTCGCCGTACATTCCAGTCATCACGTACACTATTGCTTGCCCCACTGTGATCACCATGCCGAACACTGCAACAAATATCACGGATACGTTAACACAGTGTACAATGACAATATATATGTCAAATTATCACCACCACGTAATGTAACATTCGTCCCGAACCACGCCATGGAAATACAACTGGTAGAATCTGAATGCAAACATAAGGGTTCCGGGTTCGATACATGATGATGGTGATCATCATCAGATGAGAAAACATTCGTGTGACAAACAAATATTTGTTATGTTCGGCTCATGTTGTTGTATCTTAATTAGGTGTATACTCGAGATTCGCGATGCAGAGATTCCCAGAGAGATCCTGCTCCCGAAAATGCTCATGGTAAGTGTGTAACAGTAAGTGAAATTACTTCTCAAAAGTCTGTCAAAATCCAAGTAAATAAAAAAATTCAATAACCAGTATAGATTCCGAATAACATTCTGACAATAAACACAGATAATTAAATGGAATTAATTTACAGCCTTGGCCAAAAGTATTAGGCACCCTACAACTTGCTGCATATTTCGGGTATAAAAAAAAATAAAACTAGTTTTGGTTGTTTCATAATTTTATTTCCTTAATAAATATTAAAAAAAACTAATATTTTGTT
>DWPT01008337.1:0-10257 GCA_018251895.1 Agathymus mariae mariae
ATGACTGAACAATTAATTTCTTTGAAGAAAAAAATATTTTATACGACAAAATATAGCGTCTATATATAGCGGTCACTTGAGTTTTGTAATATCGATATTTGGACACAATTCCTTTGATCATCGTCGTAGCGAGATTGCGGTGGTAGAACAAGTACTTGACAGGTGACGTTTGACAGACACTACCAACTTTAAGCCTGATTAGTTTTTCGTTCGTAGATCGGGATTATTTTCCACAGAAACATTGTTCGCGATGACACAGGTTTAAAATCAGACAGAAGATAAATTGTGATATCTTTACTATTGTCTCCGTAATTGGCTCGGCTAGACGATAGCCAAAACAAGAACAATGCGAAATCGAAATCCTAAGTATCTTTTTCAAATGGATGAAACCATTACAAGTAAAACACGAAATTATTTCTCTACAAATGTCATACCTACCTACCTCTACGAATCTCATTAAACGTGTGCTGATAGATATCTAGGATGTAACACAGTTCTCATAATCGACCGAGCGTTCTTCCGAAGCCATTACTCGCTCTCAAACTCGTTGCCGCGGTAATGAACTCCCATTATGAATGCAACGAGGCATCGCTTCCCGATGCACCACCGCACCGAGAGCCGCTGAGAAGAATTAATTCATTTTCATGTAAAATTTCAACCGAGTAACGTACTCTACTTAGATAATGTGTTCGAGTCGCGGGGAATTGATACTGTGTTAGATTTCTGTCATAGAGTAAATTTGTGTTTTGGTTTAAAGAGTTTGGGACAGGTAATATCAAGAAATGAGACATTTTATCAAAGCTATATGTTATTATGGTTCTATTTGGAGTTGGTTTTTTTAACTGACTTCGGAAAAGGAAAAGGTTCTCAATTCTTTAAAGGAAATAAAGAGTTTTGTGTCAGCAAAAGAATTAAAAGAATAAATTAAATATTTTTTTGTTAAAATATTTTTATTTGTTCCACTTGTATATCACATAGTTATTCCCTATTATAATAACAACCTAGCTTACACGACTAATAAGTAAATTTTGTTTAACTTGAATTACTACATTACACTTTATGTAACTATGTGTTCATTATCCCTTTTGTTATTGTATGTATTTATAAATGGGAAGTCACTTTGTTCATGAGTTTTTACCGGTAGCACTTTGACTACATTGTACTAATACAATCCACTTAACATCCTCGAACCATCCATCCTTCAGTCTAAGTTAACCTTCGCTGCTCGTGGTGCAACTTAATAAATGATGGATGAAACAATGGGATCGGACCTGTTTTAGTAAATCACTAGGGTATCAACGACCCAGTTTAAGACTTGATAGTCGTTGGCTTACTACCATCTTTTAAGACTAGCCTTGAAATATTTTTACGTCTTTCGGTAATAAATACTCATTTAATAAGCGGATTCCCAGTATACTGTTTGCAAGCCAACGTCTAGGATATCCCTTTGGCGTATTACCAGTTACCATTAGATGGGCGATCTTCTTCGTCGGCCACTGACACAGAATCGTTTGCCAATATAAAGATAAATGTTTTTGCCATTTCATACAGTTCTTGGATTTTTATCACTGCTAACATTATCACATAATACCAGTAAAGTATTCGTATTATATATTTCTCCGTGAAATATGAGAAATTTGCAATGTTCTTGGTAAGCACCGCGTCTGACACCGCGACCCGATCGTTTGCACTCTTTACAACACCCCTATCTCACACTTCACGCGAATTGTACGGCTTGCATATACATTTTGTAATCATGTAGAAAACTATTTAGTTTTGCGCTAATACATTATTAAGTTCACTTCTTTTACGTACTCGTAACAAAGTAATTTTATTATTTTACAGAAATCGTGCTGTGTCCTGACTGATCCAAAATATTTGTATCTAAGGAGTCACGGTTCTTCCGCCGGCTTAATATAAAGATAATATAAGTGATATTTATAGAGACAGATCGAAATATTTTCTGTCTGTGGTTAATTTGCTTTAAAAACAATTATGTAATTATAGTAAAATGATAATAAAAAATAGAGAAAAATAAAATATCGTGTATTTTATCCTATTTGCTGTCTGTACCCACACGGTTTTCCGCTCGCTTTGGCGCGCATACGTACGGTCTGAAAAATGCCGCGGCCGTTAGCAGAAACATATCAATTCAATTTGAGAACGCGCGCGCACCGTGAAATAGAGCCGTCGCGCTATATCATGGACGCGATAAACATATCGGACGAGTTTATGTTTTATTAACTGTGACTAAAGATTTTATCTGTTGTTACAGCACGGAACTTGTACGTTTAATATTTTCCTGCTTCGATACAATATTTTAAATGTAGCGTGTTGAAATAAAATCTTATTTCTTTATTGCTCAAATCGTATTTACTGTTGGTATTGTTGCCTATGAAAATTTAACCTATGCAGTTCTATATATTACTAGCAGCCACGTCCGATTACATTCAGGTAGGACTATTAATTATAATATATTCTTATTATAACAATTTCACATGTTTTTCCTTGATTAGACATCATTAGATTATCTGACATTTTATAATGCCTATCATTTGCACGATTACGTATTCTCACTACATACTAATTTTGATTAAGATCGGTCGAGCCGTTTTTGAGTTATCTCGAGACATACACGAAAATCTCAACAGATTTATAAGTAGTATAGATAGATTAATCATTGAATAATTTTATTTTTACGATAAGTACTAGTTTCACAACCAGAAATTACGTATAAAAGATATAATTTCTTTACTTTTTTAAATTATTGTAAACGCTCCACTGTCCAGTAACAAAAACAGTTCAAGTTTTAGTATATGAGTTATATAATTTATCAAGTTCCTGTTCTCATCGAATTAGAGAGCAATGACTTCAAGTCAACAGCGCAATGCTTTTTACTAAGTACGCTTAACTGAAGCCAAGTACTGAAGTAAAGAAGTCAAGTATTTACTTAAAATTAGTAACGTACGAGTGTGTACTGTGTATTTATGGTTCTAAACGGCACGGATTGAGGCGCCGAAGCGTCGGATGTTCTACACTTAACCTGACATCATATGGGTCAGAAGTCTTCTTCGTTTCCTCATTAAGACATAACGTACTTCCTGTCCTTTTACACATACTCCAAGTTAAAGTTTAGTCAGTAAAGGTAATCCCTAAGACTTTTGAAGCAGCAAACTACTGGAAGTTTACAATCACAATGTATTTCCTACTCCTTTATTAAGCTTGTAGTTTACTACCATATAATATTCACTGTCAAGCCACTGTAGCAGTTCGCATCTGATATTAAAAAGGATGTGCAATAACTTCGTCTATGTTGTAGCAACCTTCCACAAATTAACCTCTCCGCTGCTAATAAGGTAGAAAGAGCGGAGCTCAGTAAAAATTCAGTGCGTCATCCGCCGCTGAGTGGGTATAAAAATTAAAAATGCACACGCGAACGATGCCTCAAAGAAAATATGTTTTAGCGAGCAAATACTTCATAAAATTTTATAGACGCCATATTACAGTTTTCTCTTTAAAACCTCAAGAATTTATCCTTTTTATATTTGGTTTACATTTTCCACCTTTTATATTTATATATTTAACATTAAAGCTCTTGGACTTATTATTTTAAACCTTGACAATATAAAAACAGGCAATATATACATATGTAGGGCAGTATAATTAATATGTTTGGCTATCAATAACATAATATCATAATATAAGATATATATAATGATAGATTATTGAATATCAAGGCAGTAATTTGCGTTCATCCTTACTGACAATGAAGAATTATTCGACTTTTTGATCATAATGCATACTTGTTATCATAGTGCAAAAGTTTACAAAAGATATTTAAAAGATATTCTCAGAGTCGCGTCCCCCGTAGCAAGCAAACATCTCGACGCACCTTGCCCTTCCGACTGTATCAAAATGATAAAAATGTAGAGATCCAATAACCATTCATCCATCAAGTGTCAAGATATAATCTGGGCTCGGTGCCACTGCTTAGCCCTGGTTGGGCGGAGGAATATAAAAATGCCTAGAAGATTTACAGGTTCGGGAGAGATATCGCAGATTTCGGTTGCATTGTAGCCGCTTAGCGCAAGAATGAAATAGAGCCTTCGAGGGTAAAGTTAGCAGAACAGATTATGTTACGTTTTATTAAGTTATTGATGTAACAAAATTTTGTGTTAATAACATTTGTAATAAAATTTGTTTGCTTTATTTCAACTATTAAGCAGGTATTAAGCCTTTCCTTTTTGATTTGAAAATACGTATTGATATTGATTTTTCAATTTAAAAGAAAATACTTAAAAGTTATAATAAAACAAAAAAAGTATATTAAAAATATTATTAATATATCTTCATAGATATATGATTATTGGTACACAAAAGAATTTGTCGCCTGACATCACATATAACAAACCTAATAAAAACGGAATCAGTATCAATGATTTTTATTAAACTCAAGCTATTCTCCTTATCTAGCGGAAATAAGTTTTTCAAGGATATCATTTGAAACAAGGGGTAGTTAGAAATCTGTTTGTATCTGGTATTCCGGGCCAGCGAGCGATTTAAATCTCTTAAGCTTACGAGCGGTCGCGGCGCCACTTGAGATCTCACAAATCTTTCATAATCTCGCCGCTCCCGCGAGGGGCGTTCTTCAACCTGTCCTCGACTTGCAGGCCGGGCATTGGATATACTTTTATGGCAAAAAATCTAAAAAAAGTAAAACAGGAAACGGTTTACATTCGATTTTTTAACTTCCACTACTAATAATTTTTTAAACATGAATTTCGATTAAATTAAATTTTTCATCCATCTCTCGA
Source organism: Agathymus mariae mariae (assembly GCA_018251895.1). Lineage (NCBI taxonomy): Eukaryota > Metazoa > Arthropoda > Insecta > Lepidoptera > Hesperiidae > Agathymus > Agathymus mariae. The sequence goes on from DWPT01008337.1 coordinate 4,815, forward strand.
TAAAACAAGTTTTTCTCCTGTTACAAATATTTGTGTATTTTCGCACATAAACCGTAAGCACATCTCATTTGTCCTCGGAAGTGGCAAGAGTTTATATTAGACTTTTTTGTGTATAAGTAATAAAAAGTTAACGTCTTTGTGATCCTGTTTAGTGGGGTAACTCGGGAAATTGAGACAATAATCAAAATGGATTCATCTTAAAATTCAGAAATACAAATAATATTATGTGATCTCAAGGACATCTTCAGTTTTCGTGTAGGTATTGTTATACTACCTGTACTGAAAGTTTCTTCTCAGAATGTCTTCAAAATTTTACGCATTGCAACTCTGATTTTATAGAGCAGCTTGTTTATTTATTTATAAAAGTAAAATATTTATTTATTTACTAATTTAAAATGCCAACAATTAGACACAACACAAACAATGTAAATTCTACCGATGTAACGTCGACCGTCAGACATTTCTCTTACGGGCAATCACGGCTATTGTGAAATTTAGTACTATCTGCATCCTATTGATTTAATATGCGCATTTGACTTTATTTCTTATTCAATTTTCAATACCCTTTAGGCAGTCGAAACGGTTATTGGTAGGTGATCTATAAAGGTTTATTCGCACGGAAAATAACCAACAGTATCGCACAGGGAACATGACCTTTGTACAGCATTTTAATCGAGCGCTTTTTGTTTTAAAATGATCGAGTGGTTTCATAAGTAATGAAACGGCCTCGTCAACATTGTTTTCATTTTTGCCGGTGGCGTACGAGGCGTATTATTTTATTTTTTATTTACCTATAACGTGACGGCCGGGTCAGGTAGCGCCGGTATTCATAAGCAAATACAAGGCGAGGGCCCCCATAATTTTCGGTTTGCATTTTTCCATCGTGACCGCGAACTCGATTCCGACTCCCAAGGGCGGAGGCCGCCAGGCCTCAAAAATATTAATGAAAATTTTTACATAAATTTATTGGACAAAAGGGCCCATGCGTTGCTCCAGTCGATGGGGCTCCGTTTCTGTTTTTTATTTATTAATTTAATGGTATTTTCGGTGTAATTACCTATCTGAGGTATTATTCATTGGCTGCGCGTAAAAAGTGTTTGTGGGCATGCGTGGAAATTTATGGATGTGATATAATAATGAACCATTTCCACGCGTATTTTTTATTTATTATGTTTTGTTGATATGCCATGAAATATAGTTGTTTTATAAAATTAAATTCTTATTCAATAATCTTATTAATGTATGATGGTGTCGTACTCTGCAATTACTTTACGTTGAATAGTTTCAGTATGAAAGGAAATAATTCATAGTTTCATCCTTGTTTCCCTTACGTATTGTATGCCTTAAATCTTTTCATCGGACGATCAAAAATCTGAATATAATATTAAACCATTGAGAATCACTGACCACTCGATTTCGGGCGGCAGTTATGTACCCTCTCCCCAGTTTATTGGAGTTTCGATAAAAAGCAAAGCATTCTTGGTTTAACCCTTCACCGTCGGCTTCAAAAGAACAAACGCAATATATCGGGGGTTCGGCTTAATTTGCTCGCTACCTAACTTTAATGCGAGTGGCCCGAAATGCTCCAAATTACTCCACGATATTTTTAACGCGTGGAATGCGACCGTTTTCGGTTGCCAGTGCGATATTAGCAGTGTTATTGACTAACCTACTAAGTACAGGAAATAATTTTGGACTTGCTTCTCGCTATTTTAAAAGGTTTCCTTGGGATTGTAATGCGTAGCGATTAATAACATTGCTATGATGCTTGTTTAGTAAAACGATAGAAAAATGGAGATACATATGTCGTACAAAAGGTTGTCCAGGCGTTGTAAGCGATAAATTTTAGACAACATTTAGGTGGAAGACATCGTAAGAAAAAGCTTATGGAAATACGAAAAAGATAAATATATTATCCTACTAAATAAAATAATAATACCATAAAAAGAACGCCATAGCAATACCATAAATACCTAATGGTTTATCTTATATACATAACTACAACAAAAATAAATATACAAGAAAATAGATTTAGAAACTGGATTTTTTATTGTATTGAAAATATCCATTGGATAAAGACAGATGTTGCATTAAGTTACCAGGTATTGGAGCTGGGCTGAACATCAATAAAGGCATCGTAAGGTTTTAAGTCCTTAAATGGTCATGTATAATATAAATACTAAATCCATTTCAAAGAAAGGAAAAAATAAAATAGATACTGTTAGTATTGCGCGGTGCAGTTATGTTTCATTAATTAATTTAATTACTTCCCTAAAAGCAATTTCTTTAGGAGTGCGCGTTTCATTTGCATTGTACGCCGCAAGAATCCTTCTTAATCCCCTCTGCATCTAGAATTAACGAATCGATCATAATTGATTAAGTACCGCGCAGGCAAGGAGAACCACAAAGAAGTCCATTCGGACCTCTTCGCATTTTCCTCCGAAAACAAAAACAACCCCCCATCCGTTTTTGACCGAGCAGTCGAAAGCGAATCTTGCTTTGTTCATTTGCTCGGTAAACCGATAATTTCATTAAACAACAAAGTGGGACTCGTCGGAGTCTCTGTAAACACGGCAAGAAGCCAATGTCCCCCAAGCCAAGATGCGAAATTCATTTGGAGAAAAAAATTTAGTCCGAACGCAAGGCGCAAAACTAAGAATTTTATCCCCCTGCATTGCTTGTTTGGTTTGTTTCCAAATAGAACTGCCATTTCTATCTGGAAAAAAGTATCAATACAGAAATGGAATATTCAGTGAAGAATCAGCGGCGTTTTCTTTGTATATATATTGCGTACGATACGTACGTTTGCATGTATGTGCCTATGTTTGCAGGGGTAAATTTTCAAGCCCATATTTTTTCGCCTATTTGCTAAAAGGAATTTCTCTTAAATTAACTTAAATTTATTCAATTATTATTTATATAGATGAAAATAAATGAATAAATTATATATTAATTTACTTTTTAACAAACATATTTTTAGTAAATACAGGAATATTGCACATTTTACAGTATAGAAAACAAAAGTAATTTATATCTATACTAATAATAAAATTCGAACTGATCGTTTTCTGTACATGACATCGGTCATATATCGATATGAGAAAAATCATTAGCACGGGCCTTTATTGACGCAACAGCACACAAAACAATAGTTGTTACAATTTTTGTCTATTTGTCTGTGCGTTTGTGCCCGCTAATCTCAGCAACGGCTTAACCGATTTTGTTCTGGTTTTCACTAATTTATTGCAATAAGCGTCACTTAATACTTAAAGTTTATTTCATTGCAATACGTCCATAAATAAAAAAAATGTTATAAATATATTTAAAATAATGTAGGTACTATTTCTTACGTAAGGCGTAGTTTTTCCGAAGCGAAGCGAGGGCAGTTTACTAGTATTTAAAGTCTTTAGTCTTAATTCGTAAATCTTATAAAACATGTGCAAACAATACGAACCACTTAATATATTTAGATTTCAATTCACTCATGCTTATTTCAACCTTCTTAACATTATTAGTCACTAACCAATTTATCTCATGTTGTTTTGTGTTCATCTTTGTTTGAAATTACTGATATAAAAGAAAAATAAACTCCACCAAGGAAACAGCTCCCCCCAGGGGTTTCGGATGTGAGAAATAATCACACAAGACTGCGCAGCTAAGAGTTGCAATTAGAGGTCGACGCGAAAAGAATATGGCAGGATGGCGACCCTCGAGGACACTAATAGCCATCGCACTTAATTATATAAAGTGCTTAAGTAAATGATAGCTAATTCAGACCCGAGCTGGCCGTGTCGTAAACAAGAGGTGTGACGTCACCGTCGACAATCTGTCACCTTCAGTTCCGGACCTTTTTCCGTGATTCTTTCATTGTTGCCTTTCGAAAGAATTCTTTCTTTTCCCTTTTTAACGCCTGCAATTGTCACCCCCTAGTGTTTGTTGCGAGAGGCGTTGATTAAACATTGCTGTCAAATTTAGTTAATTTTTGTTTTCAGGCTACAAAAGTTTAATTAATTAAATCTATTAATTAGACAATATTAAACGGTACATCGTAAATATACAAGAAACTTACTTTTAAAATTTTATTTATAGCACGAATTTGATCTTGTAAATTATACTTAAATGTTGATTTTTGAGGGATGTAGCTATGAGAAATTGTGGATATAATTTTATGGATATAAGTTCAGTCTTCTCTCTAGATTAATGAGTGTTAAGAATGGAGATCTAATATAAGACAGTACACGTATATTAAAGACTTCCAAATCTGATGACGTGTACGCCCAAATAAGAATTTTGAAATTACATTTCATAGAATAGATATATAACTAAAAATTGATTCTGGAATTGAGATCTGTACCTTTAGCGTCACTAATATAAATAATTACTTAACTGTATTAAAGATAAATTTGCGTATTTGTGTGTAAAAGTGGACAAAATGACACGACCTATCATATAAGAGGTGTCGTGAGTATACATAGTCTCGCCTACATATATTCCATAACTATCCTTTTACTTTCATTGCTTTTCTATGTGAATGAAATGTAAAAAAGACAAAAATATGCCAGGTGCCATTAATGGAAATCATGTTATATTACTGTTTCAGAACGTATAAACCTTAACACTTGTTCTATATATAAATTTAGTTCGCAGTGTCACTGCTAAAATTATACTGAATGTGTTGTATGAAATTTTTAACTAGCCAGTATCGTTGCTATCATTTAGAGCAACAGTTGTTTGAAGATATATATATATATATAGATTTAAAGTTAATTTTAAGAATATAAAATGTATTTTATTGTACCGATTTTTCCTTTTTTCAGAAAGTCAACCGCATTCATTATTTTACCGTATAATATTTGACGAGGCTGTCGAATATTTCGATTTCATTTTTTTGCCGTGTCGTCAGCGTGTTGAAGCGAATTTACATTTAAATAGAACATCTGCGAGCCGGTCGACCCTCTTAAGACCTCTATTGCGTTTTTCTTACCCGCTAATTTGTAAATCGCTTCGTAATATCGAAAAATTAAAATGCTGATGTCATATTTTATCCGCTATTTATATGCTAATAGCGCCGTCTTGGAAATCAGCGTAGGGATGAGGCTTGATTAAAATATCAATAGGTGATTTGGACCTTATTGTCCATATCGCCAATTTCTTAGAACCGTGTGTGAAATTTCGATGAGTGCTGGTAAGCTTCGCGAAGTTAAATCTCCATCCATTACAATGCAAAATCCTCTTGAATGTAACAATTTTGATGAGCTTTAATCTTGACGCTCATCCCATTTCTCAAGGCGTAACATCACTGCAATTATTTGTAAGACGAAAGGGTTGAGCCGTAATGCCGCAATATTCGTAAATTAAGAGTCTTCGTCGGCGAGAGAGTCGGTAAATATTATTTTTTTATGTTAATGACCACCCGATTGCGTTAATAAAGCTTTACATCTCG
>DWPT01008338.1:0-10257 GCA_018251895.1 Agathymus mariae mariae
CCTCTGGAAGAACGAAGATCTAAACGCGAAGACAATGGCTCTGGTTCGTCTTGAAGAACACTTCCAGTTCTTCTTGATAGACCTAATCTATTAAAGGATATAAATCATTAAAATATTATTATGATTAAAAATAACTCCAAGTATAATTAATATAATTATAAATATAATCTATATAATTGTTTAAATATTATATTAATATAACAAAATATTATATTATTTTACCTTTGTCCAGTTCCTCGAACATCTCTAGGCAAAGAATTGAATTTCGATCCAATATCTCTTCCCAGCGTGCTACTCCTGTAACCACTCAGACCTGAATAATAAGGCGTCCTCGTTGGAGCCGTGGCCTCGGTATCTGATGAGTAGTCTAAGCTCCGATTCCTTCTTGAAGTGCCAAACTTGCTACTGTATGATGGCAAACCCAAGCCGGTCGTTCCATAACCTCCACCAAGAGTTGATCCTAACCCAGTACCCGTTAAACTAGCACCAAGTCCTGAACTAGTCAATCCTGAGCCCACTAAGCTTGATCCAGTCAACCCACTTAATCCTGTACTAGAAAGTCCAGAAGGAAGCCCAGGCCCTCCTAAACCAGTACCACTTAGACCTGTTCCACCAAGACCACTATTAGTTAGACCAGATCCTGTCATGCCCACACCACCATAGCGTTGATTGTATCGTGAGAGACTTGACGCTGAAAGAGGCAAAATTATCAAACAAAATAAAATAACGATTTCAGATTTTATTCCTGTATCTAGTTTCAATATCTACTAACCGCCACCTGTAGCCGCCGAAGCCTTCAAACTGGACCTAAGTAATGAATGTCTACCAAAATCTGAATGAGTTTCTGCTCGAGGCAATTGTTGCTCCGAACCAGAACGAGGTACTCTTCCACCGAATCTTGTACTGAAAATAATATTGGTTACAGATTAAAGTCTTCCTTATCTTATGAACATGTTTCAGCACAATATCATCTTTCTATTTACCTTCCACTTTCAGATGGATAGAAAGAATGTACTTTCTCTGCCAAACTCTCGAGGGTGTTGGGGTAAGATCTTTCATATGGTACAAAATGTGTAGCAGAGGATTTAGGCTGCTCAGTTATCACCGGCGGTGGTGGTCGATAACTGAAAATTAATAAAATTATATACTGTTGTGTGGTATCTGTCATTCGTACAAATATATCTAAATTAAGAGTAGCATAATATTTAATTTTAATTACCAAAGCTTGGTTTAGCTTGTTAGTGTAAAGATGAAGAAACATTTTAAAACAGATTTAAACACAATGCTTTCACTATTCGATGCAGGTAGATTTCATCTTTACAGCACCTAATTGTCAAAATGCCAGTTTAAGATTTCCTCTTACAAGGTGAGGGATTAAAGCTACAGTTATAACTTTGGATAAATGCGAATTGGCAGACTCTAATCATTTTGAGAACATTAGCGAGATCATTTACATTCTTCCTTACGATGTTTTTTTTTCAACAAAGTTAGTAATAATTCTACTGCAAATAATTGAAAAATTTACAGGTTTTCGGTCTTGAATCACTCATACCGGAGACTGACAGTCGACCATTATCATGAATTCACGTTCCCAAGTTATAGTAAGACTGGTAGTTAAGTTACCCAAACAACAATGTAAAACGATTTACTGTCACCATGGACACAGTTACAACGTTAAAATTACCTCCATGTGGAATGATCCGAAGGTGGACGCGAATTGTAGTACAGATCCAGCCCAGTGGAGTCTGGAGAGAGGGGCCCCAGCTGCATACGACTTCTTTCCTCCCGTCCATCACCCACTGGACGAACCACGTTACTCGGAGCTCCAGTTGATCGGAGAGTTCCATGTCTTCAAAAAAGTTAAAAACAGATATTCATAACCCAACACTAGAACTCTTTTTGCTCGAGGTTGCATAAATAGTCAAGAACAGTGAAAAAATATCTAACTGTTGTTGCTGCCCCAATCGGAAATTGAGCTCAGAGTCGCTAGATCAGCAAGTAGGTTTATGCACATATCTCTCATTACAATTGCCCTCTTCCTCCTAGAATCGACCAACGAATGTCATCTCTGAAAGTGTGTTTCGTAGTTTCAACCATGGAAAAATGGTATTCTAAAGAATAGCATGATTTTTCCTTATATCGTTTTTGAGGGTTAAAGAGGTTGAGTGTATGATTATCCACGCTGACAGAATTTTGTGAATTAGTATATCGGTTTCACGTTGATTTTTTCACCGAAATAAACTATATTAAATTTCAAATAATCACACATCACACGCACATCACAAGACGAAATGAAAGGTGGAAAGATTTTCAAGACCCTGTTTCTCTGTGTTAAAAAATACCGCCTTCTAAACCATCACAACTCAGAAATGACTAATAAATATATAGTACTTACTGAGAATACAATCCATCAACCCTATCCCGTTCCCTGTCGTCATCATCTCGGCAGTCTCTTTTCAAAACTACTACCGGTGGTGGTTTGTGTTCAGCGCGCGGCAGTGATGGTGATCCGGGACCAGATTTACCTGGTAAATAGGTAATATTTTTTAAAGGTATAACATATTACAACGTATTACAAGGTCTTTGTAAATGATATTGATAAAACATATCGCTTTTTGAAAAAGGTCTTAAAACAGGACACATCTTGTCTTTTCATAAGAAACATAAAACTTACAAATATGTAAAATTCATTGTTCTTTTGTTTAATATTTTCAATACATTGCTAGGAAGGTTGAGAAAGTTGTTTAAAAATTTATTTTTATTATTATATAATTTAAGCATTAATGTATAATATAGGTATAGATAACATTATAAAATCATAAAACATATTCGGTTATAAAACAAGCTACCTTTCCTCTGCCTTGTGCAAAGCAGCAGTCGTCTCGGGATCGACATAATGATTACGACGTCATCCAATGACATGCGCCGCACGTCCACCAGGTTCACTGCCAATATCTCGTCTCCAACCTTTAGGCATATAGAGATTTTGTAAAATCGTTATTGATGTAAGCAACAAATATTTTAAAGTATCATTATTGTCGTGTGCAAGGAGCATTTTGTATACAAAAGAAACATAATGACGTTTGAATCTTGGACCTTGAGAGTATAGTATAAATAGTCCGCAGATGTACTCACCCATTCTACATCTTTTAAAAATTTTTGAAACTTGGCGTTGATCAAGAGAAAACTTACTGTTGCTACCTATACGAAATACTTCATTATGCGGAAAAAGAAATTATATTTTTGTTTCAGCTATTTTTGTTTAGTTAGCTACGCGGTAGCTCAGTAGTAAAGTCACATAATATAATATTAAAGGAAAAAATTACAATAAATATTTTGAAACCTTCAAGCAACCACTGTTGTACACGGCGGACTCCAATGCTATCCGGGATATGAAGACTCCGTCGGTCCTGGCTCCGCCGTCACCCTCGCGAATGTACAGGCCCAAAGTTTGGCCTGGCCGCTTCACGATTTCTACTAGTTGCACGATGTGGCGTGAGTCCTGGTTACATGTCAATTTATTACATCTCTGATTTATGGATGACCTTTTGTATTTAAGAATGAGACTACGGTAATTGCACTAAAAACGCATAGCTTGTATTTGTGTATGAAGTTCTACAATAAAGATGTAACACCGTACCAAGCCGGGTTCAACAGCAAAACCTATACATCTTTAGAATGGCATAGAAGATAATCGATCGTGTGTATTCAGTAAGTATAAAAAATATAGAAAATATCAAGTAAAGCTCCTTCCTGTCCTTAGTCGAAGCAGAGAGAGAATTTCTCTCACTTACGAGATGCTTGAGCTTGTACAATTTACCATCTCGATTTTAATTTTATAAAACGACAATAATATCTGAAACGCAAAAAAGAATTCTTAAAACTATATGTGAAGGATATTGAAAATTCTAATAAATATTCAGTTTTCTTGTATCATGAGATGAAGGCGCATGACCTGGCCTACCACTCATAATTTGATTCATAATAGTAATACAACAGTATAACAAGATTATCTTCTTTATATTTAAACGGAATTGTGAAATTAAATATGAAATTACATTGCAGATTATGAATGGATATTTTAAAACGGAAAAAAATCATTGACTTCCATAACTTGTCGCCTGCAATGGAATTTCGCGACTATCCAAACGCTAAATGTTCGAATCACTAAATTCGGTATTCGAGTATTCGTCCTTTATATCGAATAACTGTGGCTATGAACTGAAAGGGGACATCTCGACAATGCCCGTCTGAATTGCGTTCGCATTCCGCGATCTGGGGCAGAGATGAACAATGATTTCGGAGTACTGCTCTGTCGGTCTGCTGACTGCAAGTTAAGCATCCAGGTCAATAGAGCGAATAAATTTACCTATTTTAAAGCAATTTGGGTATTATTTAAGATGAGTTTGGTGGTTCAGACAACTACGCTTAACGATAAATCTGACCTAGGCGGAATTCTAAAGTACAATGAACGAAACCCTGTAATTCCCTAAATAAAGTTAAATAAATTAACATGGAATGTGTTTGACTTCAATCAGCTATCCATTCAACTGCGTTGAGAGCCCTGTGTAACAGTAGGCGCATGGTCCTGCCTTAACTTACATTATTCCGTTTTCTCTTGAGCTTCGGTTACGGTCTGGTGAGGGTATTTCAAAGCCTCATTATTACGACTTAGTCCTAGCCCGTCTACCATATTTGTTCTCTAATAATTATGTAGAATAAATGATAGCAATTAATATTTAATAGTTCACATACACGGAATAATTTAGTGTGAAATTTCTATGAATTCCTATTCTTCCTTTAGTGGATATGTTTGATTCAAGCAGTAAAATAAGAATGGAAACCAAAGGATTAATAAAAAATCGGAATTTATATATTTTACTATTTTATATCCTCTTATATTCGTAATGAATCAACAAACGCAATGTAAATAACCAATATCTACTTTCTGCGTCCAAGAGCTTCGTAGAAAACATGCTTTTTAATCCGACTTATATGTGAACGAGTGATCCGCTTTTTGATCGAATATCCAGAACCCTAATAAAATAAAGTCTTACAAACCTGTAACGTGAAGAACTTCTTGGCAGCTTCAATATTGTTCCGGCCCACTTGTCTCAATTCAAGGATCCGTACTATCATCTCACCGCGTCGCTCCACCGCCTGGAACAGTTTACAGATATTTTAAGTAAACATTGTAGTATCAATATATTACTTCTGATTTTCATTTGCAATTGGAAAAAGTTGTTTTTCTACTTTGCAACTGAAAAGCAGAAGAAAGAGCAGACTGCCTTCTATGAACATGGGCAACACCGGAAAAGTCCCTATTGCATTTGAAAGAAGATTATTTTTTACACAAGATATATACATAAAATACATTAAATAATACCTTACTCATGTATTACTTGATCTATTGGCAAAAATAACATGAAAATGCATTCCATAATAATGATGATCGTCGCGTTCCAACAGACAGAATTTATTTTATATTATATAATGATTTAAACAGGGATGAAGTGATAATGTTACCGGCTGATTTTAACTATGGTGACTGCTTTATTTTAGTTACTGGTCCATGGTTGCGTTCATGGTTATGTTGCCAATTCTTTTGGTGAAGATCCGCACACATCGCGCGCAAGTGAGCACAATACATGTGTATAAAATTAATTGCTATTTCAAAACTGTGACATTAAACTCGACATAGAAATATTTGGCAGTTAGAAGTTTTTTGGTTATACGCTTAGTAAACCATTGCAGGATATTTCTTTAAAATGAATAAGGCCCGGTGAAGACTGCGGTATTCAAATATGGTAATACCCTGTAGTAATTTCGGGGCGAAAGATACTGTTTCCATGCTTAAGTCGAAGACGTTCGATTCATTGTGTATCTTTGTAATAGTAAAGGGTTTAGTAACTTGCGTTGATGATATTGATCGCTAGACCTTATCACCCATTTTATTACGACAATATTTGTTCATGCTAGTAAGATTAGTTACTGCCTAGCTAGTTGCCTCTCTTCTTCTTAAAATAATAGTATACAGTAATACATCCCTAAGTCTAAAGCCCCTGATTCATGATGTACCATGCCAATGGAGTAACGGTTAGCGACAAGTAATGTTATTAATGCATTTTATTTTAATGCCGACGGTAGATTTTTATACGGTAACTTAAAAAATCGGTTACCACGTTATTATTTGCTTCGCATATTATACTGCAGAGCGTATTTACAAAGTGCTTCATAACTTCCTTCTTGATTAACAACGCTTCAGAACTCTGCAGGGATCGCTTACCATCAGGTTGTTGGTATCCTTAGTAGCTGGTTAGACAAACATAAATTAATTAACAATAAAATTAGACTCTCACCTCGAGCGCCGCGGCAGTAGTGGCGTCATGATCATTTTCGACCATCTCAATCTGTCTGAATATTTCATTACTCACACCTGATACCTAGAAAAGAATACTTATTTATTAGGATATTATTAAATTAAATTTACTTCTGATCGTTTCTTTTATAATGTTTTTCCGATTATAAATAAGTAGTGGGCCTTGTAAAAACTTTTGAAACATATTTTGTTTACCGAAATGTTATAAAGTAAATAAATAAAATAAGATAAAATAAACAAACTTAGGGCTTAGAAATTAATATCTGTGTTGTTAAATGGTATGTTTAATTTACGTACTCGGTTATTTACCTGTAACTTCAAGTCTGCAATGGGAATTAAAGCGCTAAGACTTAGGAGAAAAGTGGCATGAAAAAGTCGCCAATGAATTACGCTGTAGTTTTCAGATGGATTATGTACGTACGATTTAGAATTTTCAAATAGCCACACACGCCAGCTGTCGCCCACAAACATTTAACAGTTTCCCGGAAACAACTAGCGCCGGTGCAACCTATTGAAGATTTTGAAATAATGAACTAAATTTTTAAGTTTACGGTCTACGCACAAAAACTAACAGTAATATGTTACTGTTATCTGTTACATTTCTGGGATATATTAGCCCTTTTAATAAAATAATTAGTTTGCAGACTAACTTCAAATTTCTTGTCAATATTCCAGATTATATTTGTGGGAGATTACGCTATGAAAGATTTGCGCTACGGTGTAATGAAAAAGTCAGTTTTTTCATGATAGGCTGTTGTTATTGTGTACGTATGTATGTATGTATGTGGATTTATTAAACGGACACCATTTTCAATATTGCGTTAGATAATGTAATGCAACATTGTGGGATATGTCTAGGGGCACGAAATATTGATAGTACCCAAAAGTATTAGCGAGTGCATTAGAGGAGAATCCGTGGAAAGTAACCTGTGGTCAGATTTCTCTACTTTTACCCTGATCGTGTAAGTTAGCACTTGAGTGTAATCCCACCGAATGGTAGGTGAGGTCGTGAGGAGGGTAAGGATGGAGGTATATCTTCTTAATTAAAATATAACAATTCCTTAATGTCTATTTTATGTATCATTTTGTAAATGTTCTTCTTTACTGTTGGGATTCCAAATATGTCTTAGTATGTAAGATATACAATTTACAACATAATGATTTGCGTTGGTCTACTCCTCCTAGTATTTTTCTATTATAAGTTCCTAATACTAGTAAAATTTATTGCTTAGAATACTAAATATATGGTATAAAATTTAATTTATTCATAATGCATCTTAAGGATCAGAATTAATGGAAAAAAGGCACTTGCAAAACATTTGAAGTTTGATAAAAAAAAAAAACAAAATTGAAAACTTACTTGTAGGGTTCTCGTTCCTCTTGCGGTAACGCTTCAATACCTTGCAACAGAGCGTTGAGCTATCAAGTAATTATATCCTTAGTATACCAGTTAAATGTACCTTGTAGAAGCTTGGCTGTAGCATGCTGTGTAGAACATGGTAGATATGTAGCGAATCTGATTATGACAACAATGTTGATCCAATGTTGCAGATGAAAAATTAACCTTTTTAACTTTGTTACTAGATCTTCAACAACTTGCAGCTAAGTGGTGAGTTAGAAAGTATATATTACTTGTGTAACGAAATCATCTTAGCATTATGTCGGATGTATTTTACGAAAATCTAGCTCCATTTAAAATATTTGTTCAATATTTGACAGCAGAGCGTTGAATCAGAAACGATTATAATGTAAGATAATATCGTCAGTGGTTTACCGGGTCTACCTCGTGGAAGGCTGGCTCCACTTGAAACAATTCTGCAGAGCAATGAACTAAGATCAAATATAATGTTACATAATATCCTCAATGTTGTACCGGGTATACCTTGCGGAAGTCTGGCTGCAGCACGCAGGGCGGCGCGTGGTTGGCGCGGGGGGGCTGCGGCGGGCCGGGCGGTGGTGCGCGGCCCGGCGACGCCGTCAGGTCCGGCGCCGCGCGCCCATTCTCCTACACAATATAAAAGTATTATATTACAGTTATTTTGACACTTAATCCACTTTTTTGCAACATATGCAAATTTCCGGGTATTTTTTTTTTAAATGTCTGTATATTTATTAAAGACTCAACAATCTTTGTTTCTAAATTCTTTGAGTTTTAGCTTCGTTACCTTCACGTATAGAAAATTGTTACGTGAGGCATGAATGAATTAAACTGTACTTCCCTTCTGCTATAATTGTTCACTATAACTTTGAATTCATAATCAACTAATTATCATAAGTATTATAAAATTATAATACAATAATAATAATTTATACACCAGTGTGTTATCGTAGAAAATTTCTTCGTTAATTCAATTTATTTAATTATTCGGTTTACATAAATAAATAAATATCCACAAACGTGTTATAACCCTAAAATTAAAATTAAAAATCTCCGCACATCCTTCGTGCCACAAAATGAATTAAAAGCAAGAACAATATAGCGTTTGATGAATGAGCGTTGAAAAATATAACTCATGCCGATGAACGTTACGTCAACGAACTTATTTCCCCGGTCGCGTGCACGCAAATGTCTCGTATCCCAGTTCAATTTCAATACGGAGAACCTACCTCCGATATGTCGCGTCGATCAACGTGTATTGTTTCAGCCGTAACCACGGTCACAATGAGAGCGAATAACTATTCACGAAGTAGAGGAAAATATGTCGATACATGACGTATCGACTGAAAAAATGTTGTATATAAAGTTGGAAGGTTTAGCTGTTATTTTTCAGTCATTTAAGTCTTGTCGCAAAACTACGGGCAGTATCCCACTTCTGATTTTGTCACTAACTCCTTCAACCTTGCAGATTGTTAAATAAACAGTTAGATCCGTGGCTCGTTATTACAGTAACTTTTTTTATAAACCGTGAAATGTTTTATTCTTTCGATTGCAGTTTACAAGTGGATTTTTCATTGAGTTCTCACGACTCTCACTTATCCCTTGAGCCGAATGACTAACAAAATAAAATCTGATCCGTAGCACATTTTATGGATAAATAGCAACACCTCACAGAACGATTGCTTTTTGAAACTTGGCAAGCGATAAATTTTATTTGTATTTCGCGTTCGTATGTCTCTTTTAGTGACCCCGGATATCTATATCTGATTCCGTGGTCACCCCACATAAAAAAATCATATCCACAATTTGTTTTTTTTTTTATTGATATTATTGCATGAATTCTAATTCGTTTACATATTATTTTAACTTACACCGGATCATATTCGCCTCAAAACTCAAAGATAGCAGAGCTATTTAGAGTTAATCACAAATGCATCGCGGACTTTAGCTTCTGGAAACATGATCATCGCAAACGCAACCTTCACAAATTGCAACTCCACCGGAAAAATATGTATCAGGGGTTTTATAAATGTTTATGTTAATCTCGTACTTCAAACTTCTTCGTGAATGTGTCGGTAAGAACCGAAAATCCATGTCACTTTTTGTGGCTTTCGCCTTTGGTCAGGCAGGCATAGAGCCATTGTTTATCCTGTGTAATAATTTTAATGGTGTTGAAGTGACCATTAGATACGTATTGTAATATCGGAATCAATGACGTGTACTGTTATTTGAGTTACTGAAGTTGTTATTAATTAAAAGTAGTTAAAAAGTTATAAGTGAAATTATACGAAATATAATATCACTTGAAGCATGATGGCGCATTTATTTATACTGTTTGTTGTCAATTTAAAGGTCACAATAGATCCAGTCTATATAAGGTGACTGTAAACTCCAAACAACACTCATTCATAAAATTTTGTATTTAAACTCGCCACAAAGGTTACGTGTCGAACGTTAGTTTTTTTACATGTAATTGAGTAATTTTTGTTGACCTTCTTGT
>DWPT01008339.1:0-10256 GCA_018251895.1 Agathymus mariae mariae
CTGTTTACTAGTCTGTGGTGACATCATATAACTTCGTGATACGATTTATCCCTTGTCTACACTAGTCAATGTCTAAGGTATACATAATATTTTATTGACATGAAAGTGCGCTGATACATATACAAAAATTATATATCTAATTTTCTTTTACGCTAAGAATATGATCAATTTAGAAATTGTTAGTGCTTTATTATCTAATATATAAAACATGAGAAAAAATCTATAAGCCTGCGTAAATGCTTTTCTTTTGACATACTGGATCTGGCAATGGTTATCGTGGCGCTGAGGCAACAAATGCTCCTGCAGTAAAACTTAGAGGGTTACATACTACGTACAAGATTTATAAGTTTTATAAGTAATCATGGATGTGGAGAGAGAAGAAGGAGAAATGAGTGATGATAATGATATGGCTATAGATGATAAACCTGCTTTAGGTTACGACAATGAATGCACAGTGGTAATTATTCGCTAATATTTTAATCAATGCTTAGTGTCTCAGTTTTCAAAAGATGTGAAATTTACCGTTATTTTATTTTTACAGCTATACAAGGCCGATAAAGCTGGACTCGTTGTTAAAAAACTTGAAAAAATAGATGCTTCAAAATTAGAGGAAAGAGCCAAAAGATTTGGCTTAAATCTATCTGGTAATCGGATTGTCACACAAAAGCAAATTGATGAACTTTATTCTAATTGTGGCATAGAGAGTGGTAATGAGAGACATATTAGATTTGATGCTCTATATTTATATGGCATTGATGGTCTTAGCACTAAAGAAATTTTTGAATATTTGGAAGATTACAGACCAGTGTCACTAGAATGGATTGATTACAATTCATGTAAGTCCTTAAGATCCCAAGGTTTTAATTTTTTAAATATAGAGATAATTTATTATAAACCATGTATAAATAAGCAGAACACCTATAACGTCTTGGACCTTATTGTTGGTGATATAATATAAAATTTGCATTTGGTGTTATGGATGCAGTGACCATCACTTACCATCAGATGGCTCATGTGCTTAATATAAAGAATATGTATATATTCTCTTCAGTGTATACAATTAAACAAAATGAGATGAGCACTGTGAAATACAATTTGAGTAAGGATGATTTGGTAGTCAGTCTGTTACTTCATTACGAAATTAGTTAAACTGTTGTGGTACCTAGGCTTTTGTAAAAGCATGTTGCTATTGCTAATAATATTTTACTTTTAGGTAATGTTGTCTGCCAGGATCATATATCAGCTGCACTAGCTCTTTTAGTACATTCCCGTGAAACACATAATATCGACCTTCAGGGAGTCAGTACTAATTATCACTGGAGAGAGGGAGTACCTCATCCAAAGGTAGACATGATATTAATGCGTTTTGCTACAAATGGTGACAAAAAGGTAGGTAAAAAACGAAATCAAGTAGAAAACATGGTTTCTGGATCAACAAATAAAAGGCAAGAAAATGAAAGCAAAAATCCGTGGGGAGCTTTGTGCAAATCATGGGGCATATATGATCATCAAGAAATTTTCCAGCGCAAATTGCCCAACTATGATTACGAGGACAAATCGGAAGAGCCAAATGAAGTTTTGAAAATAAAAAATAAAAGATTAGCAATGCGACTAGGAAAACGGAGTTATCATACAGAACATAATGAAGACTCTAGCTCAGATTCAGAATGGAAAAAGAGAATGAAAACACCAAGATTGCGGATGCATGCTGATGATGAAGAATCAAAAAAGAAGAAAAATATAAGTGTTGAGCCACTGCTGGAGGCTGCAGATTGTGAAGCTTATGCACCACTGTCTATTGAAGTAGTTAATACTAAGATCTTGTATACACCAAGAGATGCACCAAAATTGTCTGATAAGTTTAGAACTCACAGTAAACCTCAACAAAACACTCAAACAAAAAAAAATGTTAGATCTCGTCTTGGTTCAAAAATAAAACCAAATGTTCAGGAATATTCTTCAAGTGATGATGAATCTTTATCTGACAGGTCAGAGTATAATGAGCAGACTATGAGCAGAGTACAAAAAATAGACAATAATCTGTCAAAAACTAGTGTATGGTCTAGATTAGAAGATAAGCATAATGAACAAAATGATAACAGAGATTTACGTGACATTCTCAAATCGAAAAAGAAGCGTAATAAATCTGACGATTTACGCGATCGTCTTGGAAAATTATACAAATCAAATTTACGTATTGAGATCGACAATGATGTACTAAACTGAAATAAATATGATATATTTGTATATTTCATTTGTGTTCAGTGTTCACAACTCTCTCTGTTTTCTTGTAGTGTTTGAAACACATAAAATAACAATAGGTAGATATCAAATTGATCGGCAAGGGTAGGACGAAAAAGAAAAGACTTGTTATGTATTATCCTTTATTATTTTCTTAACATGCGTGCATGCAAAGACTTCTCTCGTTAGATACTTGGCCAAAGCAAATGGACTTTTTTCATAGTGTATTATGTATTTATATGTTTTTATGTATAAAAACATACCTTTCCCTAGGTACGTGTGATGGATTTTTAGGAGTTGCCAATTCAATGAACTGTAAATTACTTATCCTATTTCTAGAAGGATTTACTGCCTGCATGCATAGTACGAGTTCACTTATAAACTCGGTATTCTTTCGATTTTTTTATGATGACATTCGATTATAATTACATATTTGGACACAAAAGTTACAAATTCCACGCGTATAAAACAAGATTACGATCGCGAATAAAAGCGCTATAGGATTAGAATGGTGGTTAGTCTTCCATCTCGAAACCGTGTAGTAAGACAGCTTTAGAACAGTCGTCAGTTAAGTGTTATACAAGAAAAACAAATCTTAATAATTCATGAATACCTCAGAGGCTTGCTAATTTACTAGCACGTATATAATACGATGACTAAAATTGGATTATGGGAAGTTGCGATAACACGGAACAGATATGATAGTCATAAAGATTAAAAGGTCATGTGTATATTTCTAACTTTACGACTGCTCTCGATCTAAAATTTTTTTTTGTGATGGTGAATATTTTACCATTATCGAAAGGTCATAGTTAAAAGATGTACATTGTCTATGCCCCCTGATCAATGAAGAGTACCTACCCAAATTCTATAGAAAATCACCCGTACGTTCTTGCACCATGTAACACAAAAAGTGCAGCTTGTGGCATCCTACGGCGTAGTTCCCGAAATCAAATAATTTGGCGAGCGCTATACTTGTTAATCCAATAATATTGTTATCGCCAATTTCTGGTAGTCGTATCGAAGTTAGTTAAATATTGACGTATAATAAACTTATTAAATATAACATTTAGAACAGTTAGCTACATTTATGTAACATCATATTTTTATAAATGTAGAACAACAATAATAAAAGAAATATTAATATTTTTATTGACAATATTCATCATAAAGTTTTTATTACATTAATAAACAAGTTTTATTGTATGTTAGTTTTGTTAACTTTAAAAAAAGGTTAAACGATTACGGTTAAAGGTTCTTATGATATGTTTAATATTCGAATACTTTTCATTATTATTATTATATAAATTGTTGGAACCAATTGCAACCGTGCTGGTAACTACAACAATAAACATTTTAGGTGTTTGGTTTCACTTTAAGTGATCAATATATATGTGTGGTCCTAGATACATATTTAGAATTTATTATGTCTTCAGTCATTTTTTGTCCTGATATAAGTATATATGTAAATAATAAGATATCTAGAAAAACTTTTATATCCTATGGATACTAGATTTTAAATAAATCTCTAAAATTAACCTCAAAAAAAATATATCTGATATAGATTAGGTACTAAATAATTATAAATAAAATTTATTTTGTCAAAGTCAGATTATCATTAAAGCCTATACTCTAGTAAATTAGCTATTGAATTCGTGCAGTAATAATATTTCTATCGTAGGTTAACAGTAACGTGGTATTCTAAAACGAAAATGACATATTTTTTAAATGAAATTTACGTAATACTTGAACGCCCTTAAATAATCTACTAACAAAATAGTTTGAATGAATTAGTGTGTTAATGTTATGTGTATATGATTGAAAAGGTTAGATTGTAGGCAACCACCAATAGCAGATGCTCTAAAGGATCACTAAGTTTCTGTTGGATTTTACAAGTGCTTAGAAAGATTAAGTCGAATACGTTATGTGTAACAATTAACACGTTAACCATTCTCAGATCATAATGTTTAGTCCATATTAATGATTATATCAAATATTCGAGCCAATAACCATGCAATCCTAGATTTGAACTTTATTAACTTTTAACATTAAAAAACGTGGAAACTTTTTCCTCTTTTTGACCCTTTTAATATTTAAGAGAAATATTGTCCCTGGCATGTTCTGTGTTCTGGCATGACTAAGAAAAATAATTATTAATATAATTCATCTTCATGTGTACATGTAGATCCGGATATGGATATATGAATATTTTACCGGTTATGGTTACGGTTATGGATATGAAATTATTTCGGATTATCCGATTATTTCGGTTAAGGATACTAGACGATTTACGACTTCGAACAAAAATATAATGTATTTTCAATGTTTGACTTTGTTTCTAGGTTTTATGTGGTATTAAAATCACAAAAAAAAGCAAATTAAATAATAACACCTGTCTAAAATGATTACGACGTTGTTAATGTCCGATACATTCTGAAACTGTTCCGCTTGCTACCTGTTTTCTTCATTATTCCTTTTTACAAAATATTTTGAATTTAGGCCCAGATTATGAGTTCAAGAACATGATTTTAACTGCTACATTTTGTAGTCAATATGATTTGAGCCCTAATATAATACAGACGCAGCGAAACTTGTCTGATTTAATAATTTGCATACATAATACCAATATTAATCATATTTTTTAGTTTTTAAGCATAATATATTTAAGTACGGACAACTATAATACTGAGTAACATTCGAGTGACACTTTATATATAAATAAACCATGTCCAGATAACAAGATATAATATTAATATTTTGTAAAACAATTATCTATTTACTAGTGCTGTAGAATAAAAAAAATAACAAAAATTACAATAAAAAATTCTTTAAGTACTATGCCCTTACATCTGGCACATCTTTTTATTAAACAATGGATGGGCACATAATGATAACTTCTAAATAATATTTTCCGAGCATGGTTTGCTGGCTAAATAAACGTTAGCTAAAACATCTTCAGTTCTAGGAGTTATCTCATAATTCGCATACCTATATTTGTTTTAGTGGAATGTTTCAGTCTTCTCAAGTACTTTGAGTACAGACAGTGTAAATAATAAATCTTTAGTTTGTATTCTAAATACAAAATAATAAAATGTGAGTTCGCCCAGAGTGTTTACAAGTCACTGCTTGGTATTTTTTTCTTTCTCTTTGTCATCATTTTTCTTCTTGGCTATCAATGTGTGCTTGGCTTTCTTCAGCTGCTTCTTAACTCTATCCTTCACTTTATTTTTTTTGCTCGGTGTGGTGGTGGTCGCCACTTCCGCGGACTTCATCGACGAACTGTTTGAGTCACTGTTTCTTTGCGCTGAAACCGTTAAACAATTATTAGACCTTTCCTATATTATAATACTCGTAAAATCACGTGTTGGTGACCAGTAATACTTCAAACGGAGATGTTTCCATCTCAGCTCACGACTAAATCACGCCATCTTGGCGCTAATCGCATCATTTTGTAACAGTAAGATATTCATGTAATGAAAATTCTAAGATTTGGTGCAGTGACAATATAAGTATGTCGAATCGGGATGTCATCGCCTATAGGTGGTTGCCTTTTTTTAATAGTTTAGATAAACTAAAATTGCTAGCGTCGCTTTTATTACTTTTTAATAACGGAATCACTGTTCACAGTAATTCCTTTTCTATTTTGTTTTATTTCATCTCCGCTTATTTGTGCCAACTTTAACAAGTAGCCAACAGATGACATCAACGTAGCTATTTTGATTTCGTTAGATTCGATTGGATTTCTCGTTTCGATTTGAGTTCGAAGCCTAAAAGAGCCCACAGTTATCAGTTCCGGCTCACCAGGTTGCGACAAGTATAACTATACCAACAATACATTTCTCTTTCACGCCGCTACGTGGCGCTGATGGCGCATAGGAATTTTAAATTATAGTATTGTTGATTAATTCATTAAAATAATATATGTCTATATATAAAGATAAAGAGGGATAAAACAGTTACGTACTTTTTACTCTTGTTTGTCGAGAGATATTTTTATTTATTTTGCTTGACAACAATGGACGAGTCCGATATTAGATAAAAAAATATGCGTCTATAAAGTGCAGGTACCTCTCTTGGTGGCGATGGAAGTGGCGATCGCGATGTCCTCCTGGCGCTCGCGGCGACGCTCGGCGTCCATCTGTTGCACCAGCTCGTCACGCAGTCGCACGATCTCCACCAGTCGACACACGAGTTTCTCCTCGCGAGCCTGCGTCACAGACGAACATTAAATAATTATATTACATAACGTATATGGTTTTATACTTATACGTTTTGTTGGTGTTTTATATTATAATTTGTTTTAAAATTTTACTATTCGCTGGTAGAACTAACATAACTATACAATATATAATAAACACTACGTTAATACAAGAACGCTGCCACAGACCGACACCTGTGGGTGACGTCCGTTACCGCACAACATACTGTAACACTGGAGTCACCTGGATGTGGTGGTGCCGATTATAGTAACGTTTATGCGCACTGTGTATTTGTGACATCGTATTTCGATTTTGTATCTTAGTGCTTGGCGCTTATTGCGTGTTTATGAATTTTTTCATACCACTTATTTTACCAAATGTTTATATATATATACACACATGCACACACACACACACACACAAATTGTGATGCCCTTATTATTCTTATTTCAAAGCGTAAGCGGTAAGGGGCTATGACTCACCCCAAAATCGTACACGTCAATTCGACCTACCTTATTAAAGTGGAAACTTTAGGATAGTTTAATAAATTCTTAACTTTCTGCTTAAATATTTTTGTACTTTAAACCTAAATTACTGGACTTCCTTTCAGTATTAATAATAGATATTAATGAACGAATGACACGAATCCCACCCAACATAGCTTAGCTGCGCCCTCTCAATAAGCGGACCTTCATGAACAAACCAATGTGGCTCACTTTATCGGCATCTATGCGATTGACGGCAGGCTGCGACTGTATAATCCGGATTTCATGTTCGATATCGGCTTGCTCCTGCTCCAGTCTTTGTTGTCTTCGGCTGAAATGATACACCTCATTGATCAGAAACTGAGAGTGCATAATATATTGTGAACGTGATACCAAGGAAAATTACAGAAAATCACATTTAGTTACATGGACAGGTAGAAATAGAGAGAAAAATTAGGAATAGGTACTTAAATATTTCTTTCATGTAACGGATTAGTAGTGTAGTGTTTTTTTTTATAATTGATTACATAGCTTATATTTTTGAGTACATACCTATGGAAGGGTAAATTGAAATGTCTTCTTTCATTGAATAATTTAGTATTACAAGCACGCACACACACACGGGCGAGCACGACAACACGCGCGCGCGCTTACTATGATTAATGATTACATTTAAAGAAAAATATCGCAAAAATACTGCTTATTGCTAAGTACCCATTCCTACCCCAAAACCTTTGTGTAGAAATTCAAATAACAACTACACCCCAGGGCAAAAACGGCGAACCACTACATCGAGGGTTGCCCAAGACACATTTTTACAAATTCTATGCAATGAATTATTCAGATGATATACCACTGTCCGTAGTTCATTGCGTAGGTATTATGAACGAAGTGATTCCAGTGTGTTGCTCTGAGTGCAGTGTAGTGCACGTTCAGACGTGTATGTGCCGTCGTCACCGTGACACCCCTGACCTAGCCCGACGCTGGGCGCGGGGCGCAGCGCACATGACGCGGGTCGAGGCCGCACTCCGCCGTGCTGACCGAGTGCGGGTTGACATACTTTGTATACACCTTTGACGACGTCATGTAAAACACATTTTTATAGGTCTCCTGTAGGTTGCATGTTCAACTGATTCTTACAGGTTTCCTCACCATGTTTTCCTTCAATTAAGCGAGCGAATATTATTATTTAAATATTTCGACAAATAAGAGGTGCGTGCACATACATACGAATATTGTTAAATAAATATTTATTAATATATTTTCCAACAACATGGGGTGCGTCGCCCAACTTACATGTACATCAATTCCGTCTGTTTCCTAAACAGATCGTTCTTCTCGTTGACGAGTTCGCACAATTGAATCACTAAATCTTCAACTTCCTCTTGTGGCACCGTGCACGCCTCGTCGCCTGCATTCAAAGGATTTCAAGTGTGATTGAATAATGGCCTTGTTTGTCACGATCTAGTGCGCCACGTCTTTGCTACAACATCCACTTACAATTTTCCAATATACATAATGGACACAAACACTTAAAAACAGGTCAAGAACTTGCAGAGTCTATATATCTACGTCATGGTAATAGAACCGTAGGGGGATTGAGGAGACGAGATGAAAAATTGAGTTTATAATATAAGACGCTAGTGAACCTTGAATCTGCAAATCTGTGATACTTATCACAATAGTATTATTTAGATATACATTTAAGCGTTTATTATGATAAATAAACAATAATATTACAAGTATAAACAATATTTATAATAAAATAAAAACTTCCATGCATTGTGTCACAACTGAGTTAACTGAGTGACATATAAGAAAATCCTAACAGGGCCTCATTACTTACATTATAACAAACAGCAACATAATAGAGCGTGACTCTGTGCAATGCTGGTGCAACTTTAGTGCTCACAAGACAATTTAAAAGTTTATACATGAAATACAAATCACTTGTTAACAGGTTTTGAAATACCGCCACCAACATATACCACAACATTGCTTGGTTGAATTTAGACGGAGGATGGCAGCATACGGGCAGCCAAATCTGGTTTGAGCTATTGGTTCTTACAGTTATTGTAAATTTGATTGGTAAATGTCAAGAGGTATTACTTAAACTTAGGTAGAAGAGTGCAAAGTGATATGGTGCGCGGAACGGATTTACCCTCACACTTGTCGCGAATCATCTGCTCGATGAGGACGCCCTGGCGTTCTAGGCCGAGCTGCTGCGTCTCTAGCAGATCGAGCTGCACCTGCAACTCTTCAGCCGACAGCTGGAGCCGTACCTCGCGGCGCGCTGGCAGCGGCAGACCTGGTGCAGGGCCCTTGCCGCGCCGCGCACCACCTGATCACCACGAGTACAATTATGGAATGGTAACTTTTAATGAGGTACTACGCACCAACGTGTCATCCCCTACTTCTGATTTTCAACTGAGCCGATGTTAAACCGTGACGTTAAACACATAACAATTCAAATTTTTGCTATTATCAACCGCAATATTTATCAAGGATTGAATTAGCGCTGTGCACATCAGCTAAAAACATTGCATAAGATTATCGTATGTATAAATGAAATGAAAACGCTTATTCAGAGTGTGATATTTAAAGGTGATGGAACTCTTACACGTGTGTTAAGTTCGATGGTATCATCATACATTAATAAATCGCGAATATGATTGAAAATTGTTTTAAAGTCAAATAATTTATTCGCATAATGCATACCTTCTGAGAGGTTATTTCGAACTTCTCCGTCGACACCTTTCTCCAGAGAACCTGCGCATCCAGACAACGTCGAGAGACTGTCTGGAGGAGTTGGAGCCGGCCGCTTCTTTTTTGATTTTGGCGTTGATACGTCGAATGATTTCTGAAATTAACAGAAGTGGTCAAAGGTACCAGAATATTTTATACCTATATAGGGCTGATTGTTTATAACTATCAGGTATCTACTCCAACATGATGTATTGTAACAATACAATAAACGATATTATTATTTGTATTAAATTCTACATTATCCTTTAAAAAGAATTGTAAATTAATCTACTCTTATATTTTTTAGTTTCAAGTCGGTACTCTAATTATTGGTATTGATTTATTTTATTTTTTATTATTTTATTCTTTTTATTACTGCATCTAAAAAATATTTTAACTTTATATCCTTAACGAGTTACAGGAAAGCTTTTAAGCACAACGAAAAGACTATTTTGGTTCGTACGAAATCACTTACGTACGATATCACTGACTTTGGTTCGTACGAAATGACTTACGTACGATATCACTGACTTTGGTTCGTACGAAATGACTTACGTACGATATCACTGACTTTGGTTCGTACGAA
>DWPT01008340.1:0-10255 GCA_018251895.1 Agathymus mariae mariae
GCTGAAGATTCCAGATAAATGTAAAATAAATAAGAATAGAAAAAATCTAGACAAGAAAAGACAGGTGATTTAAAAAAAAAAAACAGTTTTAAAAATCGTTCAACGGCGAAAAAATTTAAAATAAAAAATAAAATATATGACAACGAGAACAATGAGAACGATTTCGAATCAATTAATTACATTGAATGACTTAAAAATATACAAAATGAAGTTTTGTATAATATGGTCCGCTAGGAATATATTGAAACAAAAACCCTATAAGTTACGTCTAACTCGTTATCGTAAATCAGAAAATTGATAGATATTACTTGAACACCCCTGTCCTGGCCCTGTGCTTGCGAAACACCCTTAAAACAGCGCATCAACTCCTTCCACAATTTCATCATCTTGTCCATTGCCTCCCTTTGTTCAGAAATTTCTTGCTGAAAACAATAAATTAAACATCTTACGTCGCAGTTAATTTTCCTTAATACATACGTAGTACTTAGGCATACCTTCACAACTCTCAAACAGTTACTTCTACCACTTATTGTACTCGTCTCTCCATCGGCTACGCTTAGCCCAGAATCGCGTTCTCTTTCCGAAAATCTTTCTCTGTAGTCATCATCTCTAGATGCTATTGAATTTCGTTCAAATCTCTCCAAGTTTCGTCTCGAGCGTTCCCTGTTCGAAAGGTAACGATCTTTCATCGGTTTATCATCATAATATCTGTCTCTAGGGCTATCAACATATCTTTTATCCTTAAAATCTCGATGCTCTCCATAAAATTTGTCTCTATCGCTTCTAACTGTTCTACGAGCTCCATCATCGTAGCGTTCCCTCTGTACATCGAAACTTCTACTGGCTTTTTGTTCACAATATGCTCTCTTGTCTTCGTAAGGTCTATCTTTTGCCATTTCCCTACGGTCATCGTATTCTCTGCAATCTCTTCTGTCAGGTATATGGGATCTATAGTATGGGTGTTCAACACTACTTCTTGTAGGCGAATTATCTCGTGGGTAAAGTGGATATTTGCTATCCGTATTGCGGATTCTTGAGCTGGTTACGTTCAGCTTACCAGCATATTTCGGAGTCTCTTTGTCGTATGCAGAATAGCAAACGCAGTGGGATTTTCGATGATCCGGACGGACGTTTGTCGCTATAATATTGGTTTCTCGACTACGAAAGTTTTCATGGCTCCTAATTCTGGATGGGGAGACGGTATCTCTAGAAGCTTGTCGGCTGTTAAGTCTCTCTGGTCTATGATCCACATTGTAGGAGTCACGTCTTGACACGACTTCACATTGCAGAGATTTGTGACTTTGTGCACATGCCTAAAACATTATAAAGTCAGTTTCGCAGAAGGGGGCCTATTAGTACTCTGATAACATTAATCACTTCTGATTTTGTAAATTATTACGTTAAAATACACTAACCAGTTGTTTAGTCTCAGCATACGCAGTCGATTTCTCGCTAAACTGTGCACACAGTTTTGCAAATGACTCTAAAAGCTTCGTCTGTTCGATAGCAGGTACCGATTCTTCCTTTTTGTAACTGCCATAAAAAACCTTTTTAGGTAATCGAATTCTAGTAGGGTTTATGTGCGGCCCGATTCCTTCTCTGCTTAAAACTCTCATATTTCGGCGATAATACTTATTTACACATATATGTATTTACACATGTATGTTCTTTATATGTGTGTTATATGGCCATGTGAAAAAATGTAGCTTTAAGATGGTTCCGGAGGTTACTTACCCGCATATACACAAACTCTCAAATTTCGCATTCTCTCTTTATAATATAATATGAACACAAATATAGATCGGCTATAACAATCATAAACCTAATACACTAGCGTCACGAGTAGCGTTATGTTTATGTCTCGTATCAACCAACCAACCACTGACCAACGGATATTTTACAGGCTCGTACATATTGTATGATGAGGCTTAAAATTCATGCTATTGAACTTTCTTACGATGAAACACGGTAGAGAACGTGAATCCTATGTTCAACCAAATAAAAGATAAGAACCGTTCTTTCTCCCGTTCCTTGGAAGGTCGGTCGCCTCGACGATGTCGGTTGCGGTGGCTGTGCTCCCGCGACGGGGACGCCTCGCTCTCCCGGGCGCCTCGCTTCTCGTCATATCTACGTGCGTGACGCCTAAAACGATGATATGGATATGACGTGGGACAAATCCTTAGGTCTATATATGTATATAGTGTGTGGAGGTGTATTTGTAAGTTTCCTTACAAATATTATTATGATGGTACATATTTTATATATTCAAGTTAGATTATGTGTCATTACTTTCAGATCTTAAAATAATATCATCGCCGACATTTTACATTTAGATTTTATAACCTGTAATGGTACTGACGATTTTTATATTTTTAGCGATATTTTGACCCAAAAGATAATCGTTTGTTGCAGGGTCGTGGGTGTTTATGATGTCTAATTGTGTGTCTATGCCACTTGCAATACGCAACACGGGAAATCCTAGTGCGATTACATTACATGGAACAAGGTGACATTACAAAATATAAATCGGGAATTGGCAAAATATAAAAACCGTGAGCACGTGCCATAATTAAAATACTTTCAGATATGTCTATCTATAAAACAAATAAAATATGCCACGAGACTTATACATACACACAGACTTACTTTCTCTTATCTCTTTTCACTGTTTCTTCAAGAAAAGCGTAAATGAACGAATCTTGATCGTGAGGAATTGACTCTATACCAGCATCGGCCTCCTATTCATCAATAAAAAAATGAAAGATTAAGGGTTTAATAATCAACAAACGTGATTATATGCAATCAAATAAAACGTACTTGTCGGGGAGAAACAGAGCGGGGTGTGGACACGAGACCTGCCTTGAGTGCTAGAGATATACCGTCTCTCCTGTAATAAAAATATAGTGACGTTTTTATATTATGTTGGTTGACGTCAAATAGGAAAGTACCTCGACCGGGAACATCTCTTCCAATGGAACTACCAGATTTCATGGTCAGACTTGGCTCGTTTTAATTTTAGATAAATATCTGGCCTGCATAATAATTTAGATAGGTAATTTCGTTGGTCTTATCATTTAAAAAAATTACTATCTCAACGAACATTATGAATCATAACCACAACGCCCGTGAATAAATATTTATCTGTGACATACTCGTATACCTATACTAATCCGGGACCTTAGCCTCGGTAGAGAGCGTCTATATCAATAAAGCTATCCAATTGTCTGAGTACCAGGTACTTCATATCAAGGATGTGCAAAGTATGGATTAAGAGATTTCAAGCCTCGGCAGGAAGAGATTTATGTCCTGTAGGGGTTCGATAAAATAGATTTTATCCGTTGAAGGTTGCAAAGTCCATCATCAGTCTTCGACTTATATTTACAAAAACTAATGTAAAAATATCTTATAACTTATTATTGTCGATACTAAACGATAATCTACATATTATTTGTACTAGATACATTACTCTGTGTGCCATATTGATTCCATTTTAATCTATGAGTGTCAAATTCAGCGGGAAGTTCAAGTTTTCAGTAGTTTTCAGATCGACTTCTGTTTACCCAGAGATTATTATAAGTAAAAGCGTTATCTATTTTTCAAATTTGGTTATATAATTTTTTCATAGTACAAGATTTCCATAAAAACAAAATCTTATTCTGAGGTTATTTTACTAACGTGTCTATTAATCTTTGAAGCTGATTCTTTAAGGTTATAGTGTTAAATAATCGATAATAGATTACCGGTTTATTTATGTACCTGGACATTAATCTTGCATTAAGGAGTGTTTAGTTAGAAACTAATAAACGTTTGTGTGCTATAGTTACAAACGATTACGAATAGAAAGCAACTAACGTCATTCGACGACATCTCCGCGGCGACCGAGAGGACCGACGCGACTCACGTAACCGACGACACGCGCGGTCCTCCGGAGACGCCGAAGGGCTGCTGTCGCGATGCCTGATTGATTAAACTACATATATATTTGAAAATACTTGTTTTCGTAAGTATATACAATTGTTGCATATGTTCAAAACTGTATTGTAATTTTTCTTCCTTCAATTGCAAAAACTGAAGGGCCGCCCCTTATTAATTTACCTAATAATTTATTATGAAAATAGCTGTCAGGAAATGATGATACTATAACGGTACTGTGCTTGCCATTTTATTAATAATGAATAACTAATGGAAAAATTTAGTCAATTAAATGTACCCATCCTTCAATCGGTTTATTCTCCTCCCTCACTCATAGAACTTATTGTTAATGATCAGAATCACAAATCATATATTGGACCAATCAGGATATCTCTAAGAAAATGTGTTGGTTTAGATAAATATTACTTTCTTCGTTATAATAAATACTTCAACCTTTCAGCAGAATTTATTTCATTCTTCGTATCGGCTACAATGTTGGTAGAAAGATTTTGCAAGCTTGTTTTTGCAGATGTAACTCGACGGCCATTGCCTTGGCAACCCTGTCAGAGTTTAAATATATATTATGCTAATGAGGACTGATTAATTACGGCTCTCAGCAGTACTCCTCTATTTAGGCTCTTAACCTAAAATAACCGTTCTATGTTCGTACCTATGTTAAACATTTAGAAATTAGCAATTTTAGACCCAAATATCCCCACCCATACATCCTACGTGCGGTTTTAGGAATTATGTTATATAAATAACAAAAAAACTTTATTAAGCAACCACTGAATAAGATTTGAAAGTTGAGATGGTAAATTGTTATAATTATTGCAACAAAGATGGTCAAATGTTTCCTAAAATCGGAATAGGATAACGTGAAGATCGCGATAGTCAAAAAATTATAAAATGTCTGTGACTAAAATCAGAACTGCATCCGATGAAAACCCGAAGTGCACGACCTTTTTAAAATCGCTTAAGAATACTGGCTATGTCGCGCAGTTACTCCAAAAACCGTAATGACCCCCCCAACCGCTGGCGATACTTTGATGTAACCTTAGAAGACAACTATCAACCAATGCTGCTGCATTTGTAACCAGACTTGATTTTGTCTAGTTGACTGACCGACAGTACTATCCTGTGACCAGCCACTTATACAGCGTAGGTACCACCTACTATTTTTAGATATAGCATTATCAATGGTTACAGATACTTACCGTGGTGGAATCGTCGGTGGCTAGCGAGTTGTTATCATCGAAGCCCTCCCTCTTTTTTCTGGTGTATTTGCGTTTTGAAGCATCGAACACTTTAAATAACTTTTTACTATCGCTCGACTGACACTCCATCGGATATCGGCAAAAGGGTCTCGTAACATCTAAACTAGTAAACCAATCTATTCTAAGCTGTACTGTACATTTATATTACTATTGTAATGAGTTTCAATAATTTTTGTAGTGATATATAAAAAATAGAATTTTTACGTTTAACCAAACATTTACCAGAATTGAAAATGTCAAAATTCCAAGAATAGTTAAAAAAAGAATGTTAAATTTGATAGTTTCTCAGATTATGCTGCCAATACTATAATGGTCAAAAATACAGATCATTTATTAATATGAATGATTCTTATTCTGTGAAATTGTGAATACAAGAATTTACGTATTTATTATTTTAATCAATGGAAAAATTGTTGAAGTTTGATTAGCTCGTACAAATGTATTCAATATTTCTTTAATAAAAACTAGTGATTTACGAATTAATGAACTGAATGCCGGCTAACTGTTTTCACGTGAAATCCTCGTAATGTTAGTTTCAAGTTAGGGATTTTCCAAGTGTCAATTTTGAAAGGTGCACTGATCATAAAATGCCAATTCAGAAAAAAAATAAAATCAGGTTCAATTTCAATATATTATAGATTATTGTAATAATTCACATTAAACTTAATTAAAAAATTATCCCAATTTAAGCTCCTCACACTCCTTCACTACTTATTCCCTTATAAACAAGGCGCTATAGGTACTCGGTATAAAATCTCCATCATAAAACGAATAAACAGATTCAAGTCCCATTTTATTATAAAAATCAAAATTACGAGTTATAATACATCTGTTTCTCAATCGAACAATAGAAATCGATCGATAGCACATCGACATTCTTGTAAATAAATCATCACGGACATAAATAACAAAAATCAGATTGTACAGACTAACAGTTCGGACGGCGGGGGGGCGGCCCGGCGTCGCGTCACCCTAACACTATATGTACACGTGTACCCTCGGGTATCAGTCATCAGTCGGGCGGCGTCGAGCGTCCGCACGCGGTCACCGCTCACTGATGTCACTGGTCGTCCGCGGCCGAGTCGCCGTCGCGCGCGCCCCGGCTGCAGTGGAACAGCACGTCCGCCAGTTCGTGGGCCACCTTCTGGTCGAGGATCTGCGACATAACGAGCGACAGCAGCCGGCGCTCGTGGCGGCGGATCAGCGGCCGGTTCTCGGCGCGCTCCGCCAACCGACGCAGGGTGGCGGCCGCGCGCCGTAGCATATCCAGCGAAGTGCCCATCGCGTCTGGATTGTCACGCAGCGCCGCCACGCCGTGCTGGTTAGCCACGCCGAGCGCCGTCTGCTCGGCACGCTCGATGAAGGCCACCAGTTGCGCCACCGCCGGCGCGTGCAGCGCCACCTCACGCGCCGCTTCGCCACCCGCGCCGGCTAAGTAGTGCAGGAGGTTAACCGCGAACTCGCGCACCACTGGCCGCTCCGGCCTGCACAGGTCGCGCGCGAGCCCCGCGCACAGCGCCGCGATGCGCCCGCGCGGGGGCGTCGCGAGTACGAGGTCCACGTTTGCGTCCGTCACGCACAGTTTGCAGAGAGCCTCGAGCGCGAGCCGCCGTGGCGACAGCGGTGAGCCCGCCGCAGCTGCCGGCGGCGCGTCCCCTGCCACCGCCGCCGGGCACACGCTCCAGTGGAGAAGTCCGTCTAATAACGGCCGCGCAACCGCCTCCGGCTGTCCGGAAAGCTCGACGCCACCGGCGATGTTCGCACAGCAAACGAGCGCATCCTCTCTAAGCTGCGCCAGCGTGTCCCACCACCATTCGGACTCGCCGCGCAGACTGGAACAGCAACCATCCGCGTCGGTCTCATCGCGGGCGGCTCGCTCGTAGGCTCGAGCACGCGCGGCTCGAGGCGCGTGCTCGTGGTGCAGTAGTAGTAGCTTGCCCGCGAGCGCGAGGAAGGCACCCGACCGTGAGAACTCCGCCTCGTTTCCCGGCACGAACGTTAGCCCGCGGAGGATATTCGATAGCGCTATGCAGCGCTTCGCCAGCGCGTCTCTGGACTCGTTCACCAAGTTTAAGCTCGGCTCGTCGCGCGTATAGCACTCGTCCTCGTAGTCCTCGAGCCGGCGCCGCTTGAGCACGCCAGCGGGGTCCCGGATGAGGAGAGCCGGGCGGCGCTCCGGCTCAAGCTCCATCGGTTCGGCCTCGAGGTTGTCGGCTTCGCCATTTGCGTCCGGCTCGGTGTCGGGCGGATCCGGCGCGTCGGGCGCCCGCAGGTCGGGGTCGAGCCTCGCGACGGGCGAGGTGATGGGCGGGGCAGGGGGCGAAGGTGCACGCTCCCCGGGGAGGAGCCGCACGAAGGGTAGCGGAACAAACTCGCCGCGAAAGCAGGGGGTCACGTACGCGTCGCCGCCGAATTGCCACGGCTCGAGGGCGTCCTCGACACGCTCAGTGTCCGAGTCACAGTCGTCCGGC
Source organism: Agathymus mariae mariae (assembly GCA_018251895.1). NCBI lineage: Eukaryota > Metazoa > Arthropoda > Insecta > Lepidoptera > Hesperiidae > Agathymus > Agathymus mariae. The sequence goes on from DWPT01008340.1 coordinate 7,661, forward strand.
GCTAGAAGATCTTCCTCAGCTTCAGCGGGCGGGCGGTAGGTGACCGGCTGACGACGGCGCGTCTCGAGCGTGTAGTCGTGGCCGTCGAGCAGTCGCACACGGTCGAGCGGGTCGGGCGGTTCGAGTCTCCGACGCGCCTTGGCCGGGGGCTCAGCAGGTGGCGCCGGCGCGTACCATGGCTCCGGCTCGGATGGTGGTGCGTCAAACGCGTCGCTGAGGCTACGGTGGAAATGTTCTAGCAGTAACTCCAAGAGACCGGGCATATTCTGCAGCCCGAAGTAGCCTATACAGTTGTCGTCGAAGAGGAGAATGTTGAGGATGTCGAGTGCCCAGCAGGTCTCGGCTAGCAGGCCAGACTTGAGAGCCATCATTATGCGCCACGCGTCGACGGGCGCCACGTCCGTCTTCGTTAGCCGGCGCCGCGTCTCGCTGGAGGGGACGGTGGCCTCCACACACTCGGCGGGAAATGTCAGTTCTCGCTTTATCTGACCGGGACCCACGGCTGGACCGGAACCCTATATGAAAAAAAAAATATATAGTTACATATTATTTCAATAGGGCTTTTCAAGAAAACAACTGGGTTTTAGATTATAATAGATAATCATTTGACATATTAACATTACACATTTGACATTCACAATAAAATACATTTAATAATCATACTTGAAAAATACATTCTAGAAAATCGTTCTGCTGATGAAGTTAATGAAGTGAGATTAGTGAACTGAATGGTAAACTTAACAGTTTTGTAAGTTTCAGAGCGCAAAGAGATGTGACACTTCGTTATTTGAAATACTTTCATAAATTAATACTAACCGGCGGTTGGTATTGGTGTTGCGGCTGATGCGGCCAAGGGGGCTGCGCGTGTGGAGCGTTGTGCATCTGTTGGTGCGGCGCGCCCGGCCGCCAAGAGGGTGCAGGTGCGGGCGCCGCCCCCCGCGGGAAGCCGCCGCCCCACGCGGGCGGAGCGAATCGTGCCGCTGCAGGGGCCGGAACGGCCGAGAAGCTCTCTCCCTTCGCGAAGTCCGGATGTCGCCGCGGAGCCCCCGCCGCCGCCGCGCCTGCGGCCCCCGCGACTCCCGCGCCGCTCTTGACGCCGCCGTACTGCACACGTCACGAACGTTACGCATCCCAAACTTATTATAAGACTCCTCCACCGACTTTCTACCGCACCATGGGAGTGATGTCGAATACAGACAGAAATATTTTCGATATTTCAAAATAAAAAAAAAAAAAAAACACGGCCGTTATTTAAAAATCTACTTCGACATTTCTCTCGCGGTAGTATGAAGCAGAGTCGTGTGTCGAATGACTTCCATTTCACTTAAAAACAGAACAAACACATACGACAACGACAGACGAGAAAAGCAATACAATATGTACACTCGAAACATAATAAAATTAAAAGTAAATACACACTATGAAAATCAATCGACACCAGCGTCATGATACCTCGGGCCGATATGTAAAATACGAAATATTACAGTGGCACCGAAAACATTTCGTACTTAAGACTGAAAGTCAGACAACGTACACAATCGCTATGTAGATACATTTAATACTCGATAAAATCAAACTTGTTGTCCATTTCATAAATCGATTTTAGCACGTTGAAACTGACGTTCAGGTCGATTATTTACAAGATGGCCGCTACCTTGGACGTCGTGTACACCATAAAATCATAAGAGCGCACATCGACGGAATCGTGACAAGTTTGCAGAAGACGTCGGTGCGTCAGGATCACGTTCTTCGTAACTATGCCGCAATGCGATATAAAACAAAGCTACGGCTCGATTACGTTTACAACTAGCTTACATATGATATCTGTGAAAGCATGCAAATGAATCTGTGAACAACAATTTTGTCATGTAAAGCCACCACCACACACTCTAAACCTTGACTTCCATGTTTTAATAAACTTGTTAAATTTTGAAACAGCGAGTAGACGGGTTTTGGTTCGAGACGACGTCGATTGTTTGCATCGACTACAGTGTATCATAAAAGCCAATTAATCACACCGCAAGCCAAAAATTTGGTTAACAACGAAAAATTGAAGAAAAAATTAACAGTGATATAGCTTGAAATTTCGTTAAGCATGTGGTATTATTTGAATAAATTAAATGAAGCCAAAACCACGGATGAATCTGACCCTCGTCGTTTTGACATTCGATTCGGCCGTTCGTATTTTAGAATGAATCGAATCGAACGCAACGCATCCTTGCATCGAATCATTGCCGGTAGATTCATGTGTAACTCTCCTGGGACAAGGACATCTTTCAATCTGGGAGTGTATTATTTCAAATTGTTACACATTTTACAAGTCGAATACAGTTATACTAAAGTGGGTGCATTTGTAAATTATCTTTTAGTATTTTATTAACAATAAAACAGTAAGATTTTAATTCAAACATACATTTATGCTGGCGGACATTATACGTGTGAATTGTAACGAACTATTCACAATAATCCAAATTATTCAATTAAAAAAAAAAGAAGTTTCAATCAACTTGTTTATTCCAAAATCAAAAGACTTCAAATATTTTTTTTGTATAGAAAAAAACTATGAAACAATTCCATGTTCCAGGGACAAAAATC
>DWPT01008341.1:0-10255 GCA_018251895.1 Agathymus mariae mariae
TTTCTTTATAAAAATCTTTTGTATTAAAAGTATGGTAAGACGTCCGTGTTAGGGATACGGAACGTGAATTAAGGTCAGAGCTGATTGGCTAAGTCTTCATTAGTAAGAAGCAATTACTTTTAACGTGGCGACATATTTATTATTAAAAAAAAGAAATTGTTAACTTCCGGTAGCGTTTTTGAGATGGCTTATGAATGTGTCTTATTTTTAATTTCCGCCAAATATAATTACTATGTGCTTAGCCAATCACGTTCATTGTAAACTTGTTGGTAACGTCCGTATATTTTTTTGCAAACTTGTTGCTTTTTCGCGTAGTAGCAGCGGAACACACTGCCACCTGGTGGATCGTAGTGTTTTCGCGCCATGATGGACCTTCGACTAGAAAACTGATTTTCACTATAATATCCACACCATTTTTTTTTGCATTTATATTTCAGCGGCACCAAGGTTGAACCAGTTTTTAGAAGAAGTTTGTCAGCCTTCTTGACAGACTCTTTTTGTTTTAAACCAAAGGAGTAGGGAACGTTAAAGTTGTATTCACAATAGACGCTCTTGATATCTGTCTCTTCGCATATAAGTTCGTTCTGGGATAAAATATTATTTTCATTTGGCCTGGCTAAAGTTCCAGTATAAACCAATTTTGCATGTGAATTGACTTCAGTTTTTCGATGGCAAACTCTTTCAGCGTCCGAGTATACTAAGCAGTCGGCCAAATAGAATATTTTTGTTGGAATGTTATTAGCCAAGAACAGCAGTTTGTCGATATTTTTGTAGTATTGATATTTCACTGTTTCACAAACGTATATTTGTGGTGTTTCAAGAAAACAGTTTCTCAAACTCGATGAAGGATGTGACAACTGACTCATTGAAACTAACCTATAAGGCTTACATTCAATCGTCGTGCAAGTGTAGAAAACTGATTTAACCCTAGGGATGTATGGTTCGTATGAAGGCACGTTATGATTGATATGAGGATAATTTGTTTCAAAAGTTTTGCATACGGGAAAACCATCCTGGAATGAGTAAATGAATAATTAAAATTCAAAATAAGATTCTATCATTCATTCAGTAGTGTCGTGTCTTTTATTCAAAGTCACATAATAAGTGTCCACTGAAAAAATATAGATAATATTTCCTTCATTGGCGCTCAGCCGCTTATTTGATATCTCGTTATCGCATGATGCGAGTAATAACTGCCACATAATCAATTTGTTACGGAATTGGTATTAGACAATGAATAGTTTTATGAATTACGTATTTAAATAAAGCAGGAAACCAATTATAAAGATCTTAGAAGAAAAATGGTAAATATTGATCTCAGTAATATTCTCGACATTTCTTAATTATTTATATAGTTATCATACCTTGTCAATGATGCATTCAATATTTTTGTTGTATTGCTGGAAACGTTAAAGTAGTCATTTCATGTAGGTACATAAAAATAGTTAAAATATATTATTTTTAATGCTCTAATAAAACCAAACTAAAAGCAAATAAAAAAGAAACATGCATGCACCTATTTATGCATTTATTTTTTTTCATCACAAATGTTTGAGAGATATAATAATTCATTCAAATATTTTATTTTAAATCTGGTAGTTGAAGAATAAATAATTTTAAATGGAATGGAGTTTCATTCTATTTCAAAGAAAATTATAATCTCGCACAAGATTAACAGTTAAACAGGCTTATGATTCTTTGAATCTGCAGTTTTAAGGATATGAAACAAGCAGTTTGCGATCATGTCTCCAAAATACAATCAATTTTTTTAACCAAAACCCACGTGATCCAACAAAACTATCAAAAGATACGATATAATTATACACGAAAATACAGATTATTGACCGTTCGGCTTGCATAAAAATTAAGACAATGTTCCAATCTACTTACTGTCAAGTACGCTATTAGTATTTTTATAATTAATATTTTCAGATTGCAATATACTGAATGAGTTTAATGTATATTCTCAATTAACAATTACCTTACCGCATTTAGCAGATTGAACAATAAAAATACACACTGAGTGATGAATAAAGAATTGAAATTCATGTCTCCTCAAAAAATGGACAAGAAATGAGGAAGTCGGGGCGACTGGACAATAAAATTTTAACTGTTCACGTTTCGTTGCACAGTTAGCGAAATTTAATTGAAATTTCATATATTCGATATCAGTCTCTTTAATTCAGCTACAAGTTGTTTAGAAAAGACGTTTTTTACAATAAACTTTAAATTTATAAACACCATTTAAAATTTGGATTTCAATAAAATTAAATATAAAATACCAAAAAATGAATACTTACCAAAAATAATAGAAGTTGTTTAAACATTGTTCATTACACAATGAACTCGTAAGAGAATCTGAAAAAAAGAATATAAACACGTTTATTTTATGTAATTCAACTGGCAATCATGATTTATAATATAATCATATTAAAGAGTTATAAAGATATAATTAAGAGGAAAGACTGAATGGACAGCAGCCCATGGATCCGGGAGTAACCTGAAATTAATCATTGTATAATTTTATTATGTCATATTCGTAAGGAGTAAGATGGAATGCCTCTTTTGCCAACACGTTTCCTACCGAAACACAAGGTGGTAGCAATTTAATTGTAGAACAATTAGCGGGTATGTATCAAGTTAAGCGCGGTAGCGCATAATAACTTTTGACATTAGATTTAATTTAACACAGTCATACGAAGATTTTACTGACTATTTAATGCTATTCTGTTCTATATCTTAAACTGTTTACAAATGAAAGTCTAGAAATTGACAAAACATTGTCCGTCTACCGCCAGTGGACAGAAAAAAACAGTAATTCAGATGGGAAAATATTATTATAATATTTGACAATTAAGTTTCTATTTTATGCTCGTCATTGTGTTATGGGAATCTAACGAGTAATGTAATGTCGACATAATAAACTGCTATTATTTTGTTACGTCTGTCATTACTACATACCGAGGAAAACGAGGTCACGACCGTGCTATTGTATAACAGCTTGACAAGTTGGTGATGATTTACTAGTGCAGTGTGTGACAATTAATAGAACAATTAAAGAGTATGGGGCGTAAGTTTATATATGCAGGAAGCGTTTTAAATTTGACACATATCTAGTAGAAACGTACGTATAGGGTTAATAACAATGTTTTAGAAAGAAGCAGTATCTTATTACATTTTTTGTCGACACATGTGTTAATTATTATGTATGGGAATAGCCAGTAATGAGTGAATAAGATGGTTATTGATGACCGTCACTATACCACAACTTGAAGGGTATCATCAACGTCTTGCTGTTTAAGATGACCGAGAGAAAATCCGCGTTCAGTGGCTCTCTATCTTTACAATCGAAATATGGTAAAACGTGACGATGGTGACGTGTGTGGCCGGAAGTTTGCGTATAATTAACATATATAGCCGCAAAAACAAATTAGTAAGTGTTCTTGTAACTTGAAACACGATTATACAAAATTCTAAAACTTTTTTAAGCTTTACTGTTAAATCACTGAATATTAATAATATAACTGAATAATTTTAATATTATTTACATAGTTTTATTTCTCCAGTTGTTACGTTTATCTGTGACGTAGCTCAGTAACTTGGATGTATGCTATGCATATATATATATATACCTGATAACTACTGCGCTCAATCTATACATTACTATTTTTATACAACAGCAGAAATACGAATACATCCAAGAGACATTAATAACGTGACTCATTGTACAAAAACCTTAATTAATTGTTCAATAAGAATGACGTCCGATCACGCGTACACTGTCAAAATCAAGGTAACAGCAATGGGCTGGGCAAGAAGCATGCAGTCGTCTGAAATGCTGTTCTAGTTCTTATTTGACAAGGTTGTGCGTAGGCGTCACCTCTTGCACGTTAAGCCACGGTCGCACCGAACAAAGGCACGATGGCGATAATATCTCGTGCCGATCCTATTACGAATAAGCTTCTGCGTCCATAACTAATATAAATATAAATTTTAATGCATAACGTTGTTATCAGTAACCATCGTGTGAGCTGTTTTTTAATGAGTCATTTTATTACTTATGATTCTTGTTGAATATTTCGTAGGGGAGTCGATTATTTTTCTGACTTCGTCATTTATACTTCATATGTCGCGTCGCGATAACGTAAGTAGGTAAAGTAAAATAAGGATGAGGACGAAGTCAAACGCTGTTTAATTTTACATCACTTAATAACACAATTTGTTATTTGGAATTGCATCATATGAATTTTATAATTTTATAATTTTAACCATTGACTTTTTTTTACAGTTGGTTGATTAATGCAAATAGTTTTATTTCATATCATTCTTAAATAATAATAAGTAAATAGCAATAATTTTAATTAGTTAATAAATATTTTTAAAGTAATTGTAACTTTTTATTTTGTCTGGTCAGAAGACGTCTCTCGGCAGGCAGTGTCACTACCAGCTGGGATGTGAGGTCGTCGAGTACGTTATTTTATAAATGTATTAAAATGTTTAAAAGGGCATATATCTTTTAATTAAATTACGGTGTACATAATCTCATAGCACGTTTCACTAAAACGATGACATTGAAATTGTTGAACAGCTTGTACGTGTGACGGTCGCTCACCTAATAATTAATACTATGCCATTTATATTTCATCATATGGGTATTGTGTTGTCTGCTCTATTTGTAAATATTATGCATGTATGTGAACACTCCATAGTTAAGTGGCGCTTGTGTATCGGCAAAAATATGTACGTCAAAGGGCGTTGGAAATTTACAACTTAAATTAGTACCTTATTGTGTATTATGCAATATCTTCTTACTTACTCCATTAAGTAAGTACTTTATATTAATAAAAAAATCTTTTTTCGTTATTTTATTTGGTTGAAGGTAGTTTGGAAAAGATCGGTCAAAGATACTATTTCTTGTAGGAACATTGTTTTTCTTCTCATAAACTTAATAATGTTATCAATATATTTGGCGTATTGTAAAGACTTATTGTATTGTATTATAATTGCGTATTTTTTTAAGATAATGAATGAATGAACAATAATGTCTCCACGTCGGTCACATTTTAAACTAGTCAAATTCCCGTGTACAACATACGTATCCACTTGTTAAACACGTGTTTCAAATAATTGAGACGCGAACGTTAAAACCTAAAAATAAACAGATTTCTCAGTTTGAATGAAAAAAGAGGCACCCACTTAAATGAAATTCACCTCATTGACCTTAACGGTTATTTTATAAGTTTTACTAATATCAACATTCAATATAACTTCAGTCATCGCAAACATAAAAATATCATTGCGTGGGTCACGGATATTATAATGTTTTAGATTTATACATGTTTATATTAGTTGCGTGTCTTTGTAATATTTTGTCACAACGATTTTTTCTGAATGATGTGATACTATATTAAACTCATATACATACGCATTCTGCAGTTCAGTGAATTTTGATTTTAAAATTAAAAGTTTTAAAATGCCTCATTTCTATTCCCTCGTGTGACATATTTAATAAACTCATTATGAATAACACAAATATCTAAAATTAAATTGTTATCTGTACTGTAATTTCTTTTTAAGTTCTCACAATATATAAGCACAAACAACTTTACGGGGTTGATAATCAAATGTCAATGACTTTAATGTAGATTTTAAGCACACCATCTATCCTGTCGGTAAGTTATTCTTTAGTTCGCATGTGTATAGTCTGTATTGTGTACAGACTGACGGCAGGACAGCTTCAGCAGCGTGATTAAGTTATTATATACAAGCGGTCTGATCCCTACTACGTTCACGCTGAATATTTAATTATTATTTACATAATATATAGCCTATGTACATTCGAAACTCACAAAAATCGTATTCTCTCTTTATAATTAGTATAGATATAAAAGAAACTGCACGAAAATATACGATCCAATATTATGTCCAAAGCCGTGGAGATTAATAATAAATAATAATGATAAACGTTAAAACACTCACACTCCCGCACCTGTGTTGCGAATGGCATGGACATACACAAATATGACATTACAAACACCCATGACCTTAGAACAAACATTTATCTGTTACATGAATATCTGACCCCACCGGGAATCGCAGGCAGTGTCACTACCAGCTGGGATGTGAGGTCGTCGAGTACGTTAAATTTGGAAGCAAAATCAGAGTGGCCCACAGATTTCAAGTCTCGCCTTTTGCCTACACGAATGTTATATGGTCTTAAACTTGCACGGGAAACGGAATATATTACCGAATATAATTTACAATACGATTTTTTACCTTACTCTAGATTATTTTATGGGCTTTTTAAAGAAATGTAAATATTATACGATCCGGTAATTTAAGGCAGCTCAACATATTTTTTTAAATTTTGTATTCTTAAAGTAAATATATGTAGAAAGTGAAGCGAACAATGAGACATTAAACGATAGTGAAAATGCATTCATCCCTTGCATATCAAACAGGCACTTTGTATTGTCTGTCATAGATGACAGTCGCAATTGACATACCGATGTCAAATCGAAAGCCGTAATTGTTTTATGGGCCTTAAAACCCCAGTACCCGGTCTCAAAGTTTACGGAAACATTCCGTATGCCACTCAAAAATCGAAGATAAAAGCTAAACGCGATTATTCATGTTTTAGTTGACCTTTTAAAGCAATTGACAAAATTATTGTGCCTGCTACAAAGCGGTCAAATAGAGTATAGAAGTTGAAAATGAAATATATAATTTACTTTGAATATTGCAGCGTTTTCAGGATGGAACTAGTGGTGAAAAAATTCATACTTTATTGCTGGTATGTCTATGTCTCCGTCTGTCACACTTGATTTCTTCTGTAACTGTATATACGGATATACTGAATACTATGTATATACGGAAATCTTTGTTTTTTTACCAATATTGTGTTAGATAAATTAACAGACGTAGCTATACAGTAAATAAATACACTCAGTTTTTATAGGTTAACTAGTAACTTGACCTCAGTTCGCATCGGAAAACTTGCGTCTTACATTTTGATAAAGAATAGATAAGTTCCATACGTGGTCAGATAGACAGGCAGATAAGAATTCAAAAAAATATATGTGTAGACCAATTTTCTATGTTTGTATCTATTTACCATGTAATGGGTTGTAATGCGAGCAGTAACGTTAACTTAAAAATGAGTTAACGAGGATTTTAAAAGACGCCATGTTAAAATTGGATGTTTAAGATACACTGAGAGACAGAATATTTAACATAATACAGTCTTCTTTTCAGCAATATAATACGAATTATATCAAAGAGTTATTAAAACATAAACTATAAATGAACTCAAGAAACGCGGATAGTAACTCGATAGACGATGTATGATTACCGGTAGCTGTGGTTTACTAGCAACAACGCATTCGTCGGCTCTTGTTCACTTCTGTGTTACCAAGAGAACTTACTTTTTTAAATTGTACTTATTCGTTAACTAGTTTAAAATACCTATTACATTTTACAAGAATTTTGAAACTTTATCACTTGGACGTGCTCTAAAAATACTTGTTTGGGTGAGCAGCGGCATTTGATGTCCATGGGTGCTTTACTAATGAACGGATATAATATATTTATTCATGTCGATTATTTCTGTTCACCTTCTTATTTTATTTTCCTATTATATTTACTATCAACTTACTAAGTAATAAAAATAATTAAAATACATACCAATATTTACGTTACATTAAAAAAATAAACACACTTAGCGATCAATAATTTACTACTCTTTTTTATCAAATATTATTCCTTATTTGACATTATTACCTTTTTCCTATCTTATTTTAATTTTATCCAGGCTTTATTCTTAACTATTTTTGTAATTTGTTTCAATATACATTTTTGGTTTAAAATCTAAAAATATAATACTTTCAAAAACTACAACTTTTTATAAATTATGATATAGGTAATCGTTTAGTAAGAAATCGAGGTGAATGAACTAAAAACAATTTGTATGTGAACGATATAAATAAATATTTTATATTCATATCATTTGAATAAATTTAAATTTCGGTATAGATGGTAATAAGTCTTTAAATGTGAACATATCGGAAGTGACTAAAATAATTTTTTTTACTATTTTGATCTTATTTTGCGTTTTAGAAATGTTATGTGTTTTATGGTAGATTACTTTTTAATTTTGGAGTTTTTAAGTGAATGTTTTCATTTTATTCTTTACGGTATCTCATTCTTTATGAATTTAAGAAATACGGTAATTGACATTTGAAATTTTCAATGTTGATTGCGAAGAATTGTATTCACTAATTATTCACTTATATTAACTAAATTAGCATTACAGCAAATTTAAGTTCGCAAAATTTTATTTCGTATATGAAATTTTCGAATTTCCAAAAAAATATACTGCAGAGGCTGTAACTGCCTTTTGTGTGTTTCAATAAATAAAAATCGTCACATATTTCTATTCAAGAATTTGGTCTCTGGCTCTAGGGGTCTTCAGTGTACTAAAGATAACAATAAGTTGATACAGAAAAAACTCCAGTTAGTTAGCTGTGAAGGATGGATAGATCGATAAATAAAAATATGGTAGCTTCCTATTATTACATGCAATATTAATTAACCAACAAATAGACTTCCGAGAAGTTACGTTGCACTCTTAGAACAAACTAAACTACACTTATTAACACGAATATCTGAATAAAGACTACATTGATGTCAAGAAAATAATTTGATAATATAGTATATACGTGTTGGCGATTAGCTAATTAAGAGAAATAAAATCTATGATTAATTTAGTATTGTACTTACTAAAATATTGACAGTTGAAATCAAAAAACGAATGCTACAATGTATTGTGTAATTATATTAAAATTATAGGAAATAGTTTATTGGGTTTATTCACGAATATATCTAGATGCAATATCTATCTGTGTATTCTATTCTCACTTTTATAGTCAAAACCTCTGGACTTGTTAGAAGAATGCGTTTCATATTAGCAGCTATGACTAATATGATAATAAATAGTAATGTGGCCACGCCAACCTAACATTTAATGAATGCATTTCTATACTCTAGAGCTGTATTGTACCGTTTCAATGTTTTTATAAAATTGAAATTATATATTTTTTACATATAACCATCGAGAACCGATAAACAATCGCTTTAAGTTTATATTTGTACTTACTTCAAATTTTAGCATTTCCACTTGTGTTCAATTTTTCATTATTTGATATAGGTCAACATCTGTTATCTCGCAATATTCAGGCCCAAATTTTTGCTATCTGTGATGTTTTTTTATAATAGGGTTGTATTGTTAAATTTCAAAATATTGTAACATCGTTATTTAACATGTTAATAAATTGAATTTAATGTATTTTGCATATTAAATAAAATGTCCTGTCAATGTAGTTTGAGTAAGTGTGTAAGTTTTTCAAAAAATAAATATAGTTCTGAAGAAGCATAGCAATTGGCATGCAACGTTACGTATTGCAGACACCAAGAACTTTGGCGAATCCATGGTCAACATCGGATGGGCTTCAGGTTGGATACAGATACATTATTACTACTGTTAACTTTGGTAAGTATCACCATTAGTCATACTATTAATAATCGTAATAAGTCCGAATTAAGTTACCAATACCGAAGCCATGTTTTATTTGAATTTTTAACTATTTCCCGCACTGCTTCTGTGAGTGTTTACCTGGTCGATACCACTGAAAGTGTTTAGGTAATTTCTGGCATATTTAAGCTGTACATTATGCGTCATAATTTATAATATAAGACACTTTTTATCCTTGAAAATGTATCCGTTTCGACGGAGTCGGAAATATTAAAAATTTAATATAGGAAATAATAATAACTGTTAAAGGTGGTAAACAAATTTTTTACTGTTTTTCTGGAATAATTTCTATGAATCTATCTAAATCTCATTAATAGAACGTGGAAAATCGATTCCTATAGCAATAAAATTGGTGAAACATGAATATTTTAAAATTATTGATGAAAATTAATTATAAGTGTTATAGGTGCTGGTGGTTATGGCATATATTTTGTGAAGCAAAGCGAGGGCATGTTACTAGTATCTTATAAAATAATCTTCCGTAGTTTAAGCTCATGGTGGATGAAATACAAAAGGAGCTTTCTGGTATGAAATGAAATGGAAACCTGCTTTATAGTAATGTGCATTCATGATCATTATGTTTTTGTTAGCTTTAATATTAAAAGTATTATTAACAAGAAATAAGTTAGTTACATTTAGTTAATTTTTATAGCAGATTATGAATGT
>DWPT01008342.1:0-10254 GCA_018251895.1 Agathymus mariae mariae
CATGACAACAATAACTTATAACACACTGTCGACACTATAATTATGTAAATAGTGACCCATTTAATTCCATACATACTACACGATCAGCGTGTGCTTTTAACGTTTCGCATTTCACTTTCGGTGCTGCTACAAACAGAAATCAGTGTATATGTATATATCAATCTATTACTTATTTAGACTTATTTTTATGTAATGCTTGTAATTTGACATGAGTTGAACAGTTCTTTAATAAGAGTAATTAAACTGAACTCACATTCTGCAATACGAATTCAATAGTATTGTCACAACGTGACGGATGAACTAATGACGTAATACTTGTATACAACCGTCGTTTGTCCACAGGTGGTACACAAGTGGACGCCCAACCACCGCGAGCCGCTGCTGCGCTCGCACGTCGACAAGAGCATTCTCCTGCTGCAGATCGACGACAAGTTCGTCCCCGTCGCCGAACACTGCGTGCACGACTTGGGCGACGAGGTTTGATCCGACCGACCGTTCATCGTGTGAACACAATTGGACACGTGTATACATTGTGTGCGTCTGTGTTATAAAGTAAAGCTACAATCGGCTGGCTTTAACAATGTTCTGTACATGCAGGATTCATATTGTACATCCTTAAAAATTTAGTAGGCAGTGATGAATCCCATGCGAACAAGGATGAAATAAAACGAAGATACAGGCAGGTGGATCTAATGCGTGTGTTCCTCCCTTGTAGCCTTAAATCCAACGTAACGTAAAAGTATTTAAGGCCAAAACAATACATGTTTAATGAGGTTAATTGTCCAATTATTATCGCGTTAAGTGTCAAGGACACACACAAGTTTCCTGTATGATTGTTGAATGTTATAGTTCAATGGCTGATGGAGACGATGAATTTATATTTAGTCATACGTCACAAAATTAGTAAATGTTTTTATTTTATAATAAACTACTCGTTTGTCGGTCGTGTTGAAGTGGACGGGTGAAAGATGATTTCATATATTTTTCAACTTGGAAAATTAATGAAATTATAAAAAAAAAGTACCCGCCGAATAAAACGTCAAGTAGGTTATAAAAATAATTAAGCATTTGTTCGAAATATTTGAGCCGATTATAACTTGTGTGAAATATTAACGGCGAGTTTATACTTGGATATGCATTAAATGAAAAATAAAAACCGGCTATTAGTGTAAATATTTCAAATGTATAATATAATAACATACTGCCGAATTGTCCAACCATGGCATTTAATATATTGGCTTTACCAAAGTCTTGAGGAATATAATTGTGTAACTTCTGTAATGTTGTATTTGAATACATCATAAATCTCTCGTTGCTGCCTTAGTCGTAATACAATAGAGTGTGTTGATTATCCCATTCATTAAACAATCACTTCGCAAATATATTTAAACGTAATGATGTATATAAATCGCATATAAAGCTTTGTGTTGTGTGTATCTAGATATTTAAGAGCGGTGATGGCGTGTAAATATTGTAAATAATGTATAAATCGGTATGTAAACATTTGTATATTTTATCGCGTGTAAACATGTGTTTTTAATTTAAGTAGAAGCTACTTTTTTATTTTTGTGATTTTATTTTTTTTCACTAAATTTAGTTATTAGGTAAAGGTTTCGCTCCCAAAAATCCTTTAGTCTTTGTTCGACACCAAATATCCTGCATAATTTACTGTGAGTGAGGCTCGTGTACGAAACATTTATATATTTAATATGTACAAACGGAAATTAGTGCATATATATGCGACATAGCATAATACATTTAAAAAATCGTGACACGTACGATGTTTTTGAATTAAGAATGTCTCAACGTATCTAGGGTACAGTGTTGTAGAATCAATCGGCGGTCGTGTTCACAGTTCCAGTGATGCAAGCGGTATACGTTCGTACGCGAAAGTGATCCGTTACCATCAAACATTATAACTGTAACGGGTACTTACTATTGCTGTATTTTATGTCACACGTCACGCGATGGATGTAATCGATACGAAATTTCGACGTTAAATACAAAAATGATGAGTCGTCCTCGCAATCAAAGTGTATAGTATCCGCTGTGATGCAATCATGAATCGGTCGCGTCATTTCAAATCTGCAAAACTTTACAATCGCACTACGTCATCACCGGCCGGAGGAACAACAAGTGTCAAGCCGTCGCGCGTTTGTATCGTCAGGTCGTCGGGTGCACTGCGAACGGTCGAGCTAATGTTACGTCGCTATATGTGCACGTTAGGGTACGCAATTATTAATTGAAATTATTGTATATTATACGATATTAATGTTGTTTGTTGTGATTGTATGATTATATATCGGTCGTAAGGGCAGGTGGTTAAAAATGTTGGCGCGTTGATTTTTTAACGAATTTAACGAGATAGATTTATGTATGTTGAGCGTTTCGGTTTGAACGCGATAAATGTTTTTCCAATAAGTAGGTAGTATCCGAGGCGGTTGCGTCGTCGCGGTACAACCAGATATTAATTTTTAAATTTAAACCGTTGGGCGCACCTGTATGCATCTGGAAATTTACTACGGCTGAATAAATCGATTGACCTGTGGAAAAATGTGAGAACTCAAGATTTACATAATTCATTAAAATCGCATTTTTGTTGAAATTGTTACTTTTAAAACTGTACTTTGTCCGGACTACGTTTAGTTAAACTGCCTGTGCTCTTTTTATCTTCAAGCAAAAACAAAAATAGGGCCGTGTTCAATTCGGATATAAGTGTTAACACCGCGAAGTAATTACATCCCCGAACTGTAAACTTGCCTCTTGCTCCGTTCCGTCGTGCACTTACATACTTGGGGTGTATTGATTACGTACATCGCTTGTGCTACGACAGACGTTGTGACGTGATCTTCTAAACAGTATTTCGCTTAGTTTTGTCTATTATCTAGAAGGAACTGCGCATATTTAAGTCGAATGTAAAATCTATTTGATGATTTAATTTCAAAAATCCCCATAGTACTGATTACGTCTACTAATTGTTAAATGTATATTATAACCCATATACCTTGTCGAAATGCACAACGCCTCGTGGAAGCCGTTCGATCGTTCCCTTGTTAACGTGTTCTCTATGTGAAACGTTTGTTATAACACTTGTGACGAGTTTGAAGCCACGTTAATGTTTGCAACGTTCATATTACCTAAGTTGTATTATTTGTTGAAGTTCGCTCGTGACTAACACCAAAACTTATTGTATGGCGGTTGTCGGCATCTGGTAGGGAGCTGTTGCAGCCCTATCGATATGTATGATGGCATTTCACAGTTGATCGTGCTACACTTTGTATCGTACACTCGAATGTTAACAGTGAAGTGATATCGTTCTTTGAGTGTACATGTTGAAAATATAATTAGTCCTGATGATAATTGAAAGCCTACAACCGGTATGTGGCTTGTCTGAGACAAACGGCGCTCTGATGTTTAAATGTTGGGCGTGGTCCGTTCGCGCGTGTTCTAATTTATACCTTGTATTGATAAATAACGACGAAAATTGAATACACGTCGGTAACTACGATGTAAATGTAAACGAATGTTTGATGTAAGGTCGTGTTTTACACCTTACGGTATCTCCATATCACGTATGAATTTTTGTGAATAATCATTTTTATCATTAAACTTAAAGTTCGATAAATTGAAATTGAAACCGAACTTGAAAGTATTTAATTATTTTATATATGTATATCGTTGTCAAAACTAGTGTTTCCAAACAACTTCTTAAAGTTCCATAGCAAATATATAATATACACATTAATATAATAATGCCCATCTACCACCGGTTTTTCTAACCCTAGAAAAAAAATGACAGACCGAAGTATGCGGATCAAAGTTTTGGGTACACCCTCCATTTCTGAAGTGGGTCGTTTTGTTGGTCTTGCACTAATCATTATAAAATTCTGAACTCGTTCCTCCACGACGTACACGTAAAACAATTTTAATGAAACATTTAACTGATACGTCTCCGTTTGCTTGTACAAAACATGTTAAATATGACTAAACGCGAACGGACTTCAAATGAGTACATTATCGAGTTGCCTTAATAATATTTTAGACTGATTTTTTATAATCGTGAGCGTGTCTAAACCGGCAAATTTATGTAGTCGACTATACTAGGATTATTGCTAAGAAAGTTACAAATTATTGTTCTCCACAGACGTATTTATTTTAATTAATATAATAATATTGAAGCAATATGCATACTGTCATATTTTCCACGTTAAAAATACAAATTATCTTTATCTTACAAATACAATGCAAATATGATATGAAACTGATTTTAGATTCTAAGTATTTACGTAAGAATCTGAACGTTTTAATAATTGTAGGGTTTTTTGGTTTGATAGAAAATTTTATTAACAAAAGTTGAATTCAAAAGTTTTCCTTGATGAATTAATTTTTAATTAGGAGCAACCCACTTATCATGAATCAAATACTCTTCTCGTAAACAACTCCTCAATACCGAACAAAAAAGAAGGACAAATTTGTTTTTTCATTCATGAAAGCTATATCCTAAGATAATTTTTAAAACATATCTTATGTTTTCATTTCAAATAACGATTAATTGTTGTTATATAAACGATATATTGTTTAACCATTAAAAATATAATAGAATTTTCTGTAATAATAAACGAGTATTGCAATGAAATTATTGTACCAACAATATTTAATCTAATACATTACACGTGGATACTGTAGAACTCATCCAAACGTGACTAAGTATATCGTGTTAGGATATCATATGACAACGTTTTCAACATCGCACGATATTCCAATCAAATAAAAATTAGAGATGTTATGGATATGACATTTCGGATCCGGATACGGATATATGAATATTTTACTGGATTCCGTTACAGTTACAGATATGAAATTATTTCGGATTATCCGATTGTTTCTGATAGTTTCGGTTCCGGATATAAGATTATTTAAGACCTGAAAAAAATATAATGTATTTACAAAGTAAGAATAACTTTCTTTCTAGGTATCTAAAGATATAAGCGATAGCAAAAATCTGTCATAGCGTGTTTCATTTAGACTGCCCCTACGTGAAGCTATCGGATTCGGTTACGGTTTCGGATATCCGATAGTTACGGTTACGGAGCTCCATAACATCCCTGATAAAAATTATATTAATAAAAAATAATACATTGTGTAATAATAAAATGAACAGTCAATCAGAACAAAATATATTAAATATGGTCGCAAGTATATTATCACTATTACACGTTGAATTAAACATACTTGCTTTATATTTTTACATCGTTAGCAGGCAGCAACAAATCTGTTGAAACGGTATGTTTATTAAATGTTGTATTATGTGTTGTATCGGCGTCAGAATGTAAGAATCAATGTAAAAATAAATTTAGTGTTTTAGAAATTCAAATCGTATCCACTTCCAGGAGAATATCGGCTCGGCGTTTAGTGTTAGTGGCACATGCTCTTTATGATTTTAGTACCTAATATTTCGAGACTGTTGAAAAATTTAATTAAAGATATATATCAATGTTTTATTTGTTATATAACAACGATTCCAGTAAAACTAAATAATAAATTTTTTGCAAAGTAACGTTCGAATTAAAGGTAAACAAAACTGGGCACAAAAATTCATTCAAAATAGTTTCATGGACACAAACGGAAGGTGAATTACTGAAGGTAAACTGCAGTACCTGAGTTTGTTATCTTGTACCTTGGTCGTATCGCTCTGGGTGTTTACGAAAATTACACTAGCTTATTGGCTTCGGTCTTCATTGTACTGAAGTAAACTATGACCTTTCTCTTTAATAGACGCAGATATTAAAAGCTTACTGTACACATTAACTAATTTCAGTATATTAAAGATTTGCTTTTACGTTATGCCAGAAGAAAAAGGCACAAAGAAATCATGTATTATCGTCATTTCTTACATAATAAACTTAAAACGCTTCTATTCCAAAGTGTGTCAACCCGGGCACTAACCTTCGATGGGTGCGTAATAAAATTTTAATATTGAATATTCGAATTTACAGTAAAAGAAAACGTAGCATTAAACTTTATCTAATACTGTACTGTGCCGTAACAGTGACGTCATTGTAAAAAATTATGAAAGTTGGTCGAATTTTCTAAACTTATCACAGTATTAGTGGATGGGTATGCATGCATCCACGTGCGATAGTCTATTTTCCCTTTGTCAAACACACGTAAAACTGTGACAGTCTTAACAGGAAGAAAGCGCAATCCGTCCGCAAATGTGTGTTTTCTGTATATGTACTGGCTTGTACAGTCTGTGAATAAAGTTGCGAATTACGAACCACATGGCGACATACAAATATGATTTAAGCGCAAGGGTATATCGAACTCCGTTTATTATTGAATAGTTTTCCTAAGTAACACATGAAAGTTGTAATTATTTTTATAAACAGTGAAATTGTTATCAATAAAACTACATTAATCCCTCTAAAATAGTCTTCGAAGTAGATTCTGTTAAGAACGTGGAATAAATTAATTATAATATAAGCAAAACTGGATAAGTCATAAATGTTCGAGGTATGTCGTTGTGAAATCGGCATATTGTAATGGTAAGCATGCAACTAATAACAATAGTGACGCAGTGAAACTCTGTTTTGTAATATATGTTACGAGTGAAACCCCCAGGTACGTGTTAAATGTTACAATACATTATGAATATGAAGTACTCTGAATAAAAACGATACGAGGATTTAACTTGTTTTATTTGTTCCACACCTCCCTATTACTATATTATCAGCTTGCATAACTTTAAAAATAATTTGTACTATCACATTCTAAAACTTGGATTACCTGATTTCCGCCATGAACATGGAGATTCTCAAATGAGACCACAAACAACCATTTATCGATGTCATAAACATAAGTAGAGAGTTGGAAATCGAACAGGAATCCGCGGGTACAGCTGCAGCGTCAGCGCCGACCGAACCGAGAACTAGAGACGATGTGGATATGAAATTATTTCGGTTATTTTGATTCGATGACTGGGAGAAAATATATAATATATTTACAAGGTTTGAATTTGTTTCTAGGTATTATGTGGTATTATAATCACACAAAAAACAAATTGAATAATAAAAACTGTCTAACATGAGAACGACTCGGCTGATGTATCGGCTCGGTCAGCATAAACCACTCATTTCGACTCTTGACTTTCTCTGCAATTATCCGAAACATTTTGTCAGATTCAAAGTATATAACTTTGAGTTAATTGTAACAATCATATAAATCACAATTATACAATTGATAACGGAATTTGGGATTTTGCAATGATAATAGATATTGCAGAAAAATATTTTAATGAAACATGGTAAAATAGAGAGAATTTTATAAATATAAAATTGTCATACCTCACAACAATCGGACAGGTTTATTAAAAACCGAAGTATGTGTAAAAATATTCGATTTATAATATATTTTTATAACAATATAAACAAAATACTAATACCATTGTAAAGTATCTGTTTTAGTTCCAATTCCATTCTTCATGATAATCGAATTATAAAATAAATATACGTATAGTTCATAGAAACGATTTAAAAGATATTTGTTTACGTAGTACAGCAAGGATCAGTTTACAAGTCATTTCGTAGTGCACCGAGTAAGAACAATCAGAAATGTAAATGTTCAATTAAATCTTCACGTCTTTATAATGGACCCACTTATGGTCGGGATTATTTACACCATGGCTCGCAATTAAATTATAATATCAGGTGACAATTGCATCTACTTATTTAATTTAAGAAACAAATATTTACATCTACCCAATGAACCATAGATTTAATCATAGTACAAACATATGTCTGCTCTGTCAAAAACCACAAAGTAAGATCTGCCCGCGATCAACCGTACCAAAAACCCGTACGTGTATAAATTAATATCACGCGTACATATGTAGTACCGAATTGATTACTGAAGGAATCATTTAGCATGATATTAATAATTATTTTAGTTATCGATCTTCATGGTGGTTTCCGACATTGCCTATAGCAAATTTATGCATACTCCATAATTTGACGATAATCCGTAAGTCAAATAGTTCCAAGAATAAGTTATACATAATTAGAAGAATATAACTAAATTATATATTTAATAGGGTGTACTTACACATTAAGGTGTACTTAAGTATACTTGTACTTCTGTACTACGACGGGTATTTAATCAAAACACATAATAAAGCGTTTAAGTTAGACGTAATTAGTCATACTACAATGGCACAGCAATAATACTGTTCGAGTAGTATACCTCATTTAAAGTAATTGGTCTATGACCTAAAAACTACTACGCTACTACAGAATATCGTATATTAGTCCCTAAATAAAGATGTGACAAGAGAATTTTGGTCACGTTCATTGTTTTTATAATTAAATTTAAATAATGTGTGTAATTGCTGGCGCTGTGCCCGCCGATTTACTGCGCCGCCAGCTCAAACTCGCGCATCTACGTAATCGATGCGCCCGTACGCAGCGGTTTGCACGTAGCTCAGAGCGGCCGTTGTTGGTCCAAAGTATAACAATACAGCTCTACGGTTTTTGTTTATTTATTTAATCAATGTGAATTTATTATGTGATAATACATTTGACACATCCACATCAATTTGTATAATTAATAGTTATCAATCTTTGTCATCTAATTAGAAATTCGTTATTCGGAGAATTCATATACAAATCATTCTATCCATCTATAGTTTTATAAAAACTTCATTCAAATTGAGCTAGTAAAGTTTAGTGAATTATAATTTTTACGTTCTTGTACTAGTATTAGTACTTCTTTGACTTTTTCTAACCTCAAGTGTTAATTATCAATTTTATTTCAAAACCTACTACATACTTAATATAATATGAGAACAATTGTTTAATAGTCAATTATATTATTCACTATACGGACGACGCGGTTCGCCTCATTATCCTATTCTGCGTAACGCGAGATTGCAATTGATTGCCCGAACCGGAGTAACCATCCGTTGCGTGTGTGAAGTAGCTTTTACTTATTAGTGACCATACCACCTGTATCACAATACCGCTTACTGGCGGTCGGATTGCTGTCAATTGAAAACTAACGTATAATGCATAACAATACGTTAAAAAAATACTTTTCAATAAAAAATGCCACACATTTTGTATCTAACTTCACACTAATATCTAAAAAAATAATTATTATATAACTGACGGTTGAAACGTACGAAATATCTACCTCAGTATCTGGGATGGATCAAGCAAGCTCTTAAAGGACGCGCTATACGTACAGTTGCAATAGCAAAGTATTTTGAAAAAATATTTGGGACAAACAAACCTGTCTCTCCTACCTCTATCTATACCACGTTCTAAAGTACGAAGCTCTAGATTTTACCCCTACAATGTTTCAAATAATTAAGCTCTACATTTTTTACATAATTTTCTAAATATTTTATAGCGATCACACCGACCGATGCTTCCGTTAGCGTCTTTACGTCTAGGGATAGAACAGAATGGGTCCTGCACCCGTGTATGCGGACGAATACAGTATATAATATGGCACAATAAAAAATATACATACTTGATTTTCTAACAAGGTTGTTGTTATTATATTTATATACATAAACAATGAACCTTACTTTTAAATAGAACATTTATATACATAAAGACTGAAAATCAAACCGTTGCTTATTTTTTACAAATTAACGCAACTTTTAATTAAGGATGTTATGGGCATGGCATTTCGGATATGGATACGGATATGTGAATAATATTTTACTAGTTTCGGTTACGGTTATGAACTTGAAATTATTTCGTATTATTTCGGTTAGGGATATTAGATGATTCAGGTATCGGAAAAAAATATAATGTATTTACAAAGTAACACTGACCGTGTGTTATCTAGTATTACAATCATAAAAATGAAAAATAGCCTTAAAAATTTTATAACAACATCTGTTCAAAAATGAGCGCGACGCGGCAAGTATATCAGTTTTGCCTACGAAATTATTATTTAGACCTCACCGAAATTATCGACAGTTTTTTATCGGACCCGGTTACTGTTTCGGATATCCGATAGTTTCGACTACGGTTACGGAGCCCCATAACATCCGAGTTTCAATGACAGAACATATATGTAATTTCTCCTAGAATTGTGTCAGATTAACGAACCGTTTATTTTGAAAGTGGTGCAAGTCCATTTTTTTTTGTTTCGAGAAAATTAAAGGTTATACTATATTTGTTGATTTAAAAATACAGGCAAATCATATGAGGTCTGGCATTGTTTCTATTGTTTTATCAACATTTA